>JBBPND010000485.1:0-11086 GCA_038090655.1 Gastroboletus turbinatus | reverse complement strand
GCAATTGTCAACAAACGTCCTCCCCAACTCTGTTTGACGTGTTTCTAGAAAATGGCGGATCAGCTGGTGCGTTCATCTAGATCATCACGTTGCCATCGACTTATAGGTCGGCTCGGGAAAATGATTACCCCAGTCTGAAGGTGGGTTGCGATGCGCATCGGATGTACACTACAAGCCTAGCATTAACGCTGTTTTTCGTTTCGACACACAGAGCAAATCTCCGGTGAGTAAATCCGTCCTGTGCACTGGAACGCTCGCAGCTCATGAAGTGTGCACAGAATTCAAGGAAGCCTTTTCACTGTTCGACAAAGGTCAAAATTGGCGTCCTGCATCTCCCCACCATTTGAAGGGCTAATCGAGTTTGTCCATCGTAGATGGTGATGGCACGATCACCACCAAGGAGCTTGGCACGGTGATGCGTTCGCTGGGACAGAACCCCACAGAAGCAGAGCTACAAGACATGATCAACGAAGTTGATGCGGACGGAAACGGCACGATCGATTTCCCCGAGTTCTTGACCATGATGGCGCGCAAGATGCGCGATACGGACAGCGAAGAAGAAATCAAGGAGGCCTTCAAGGTGTTTGACAAGGATGGAAACGGCTTCATCAGTGCAGCCGAGTTGCGGCATGTGATGACGAACTTGGGTGAGGATCTTTCTGAACTGGGACGATTGTCGGCGCGTGCTCAATGCTGGTTGCAGGCGAGAAGTTGACCGAGACTGAGGTGGAGGAAATGATTCGTGAGGCGGATGTGGATGGCGATGGCCAGATCAACTACGAGGGTGAGTGATATATTATCTTCCTGCTCCATCCTAAACATCTAACTCATATGGCCTCTAGAATTCGTCAAGGTGAGCAGGACGTGCCGTCCGGCGTTTTCCTAGTAACTCTCTTGCTTAGCTTCTTCAAACAGATGATGCTGTCAAAGTGAACTCATTGTTTTATTTGCCCATGTCGGCGATTGTTTCATCTGTCTATCCAAGCTTCTCCCACCATGGAGTTCACGTTCAGCCGTAATGTGGAATGTTGTTTCTACTTGTAGTTGCTCATATACGATGCCGATTTCGATTGTTGTAGAATACTCTGGCATGAATAAACGCGGTGCTAGTGCCCGCAGCAGGGGAAGAGAATGACGTCATCTGAAGGTGACTCGATATAAGGGGGTCTTTGACCAATACTCTCCATCTCTGAGACAGTCCTCTCATCATGCCAGAAACATCCAAGACCAATCCCGTTCAGAGTTCCAACACCCCGCAGACGGAACAACGTTTCAATATTCTGCCTCACCCAGCGGTCAGTTACACCCGTCGTTCAAGACTCTCGCCGTCACTGACTTGTAGCTACAGAGATCGAACAACCCCGCGGATCTCGTCGACTCGGGAGCCGGACTGACGGCAAACCCGGCAGTGTTGGCACACCATGCTCGGGAGCCTCATGTCCCCAACCAGGACGTTTTGAACAAGTTGGATGCGCCGCTGGTACCCAAGTTTCATATGATTCGCTTTCCGTTCAGATGCTCAATTGATCCCGTTGTGTAGAGTCGAGAAGAGCTCAAGAAGAGGTCCGAGGAGCTCAACAAGTAGTTGCACGAGGGCGGGGAGGACATCTTTGTTGGACTCGGGCCGCATGCCCGGATCGATAGTATTGCCGATATTTGTGTTGATGACCTGTATCTTATTCGCCCGACTTTGTTTCGCTAGCGTTGGTGATCTCTTATCTCTCCGCTGATAGAGATAAGGCTCGTCCATCCATAAACAGCACGTTGTGCATGGTAACTTGAACAAGTGGTCGAGTTTGGAATGGAGTTGTAATCCGCACTCGAACCGCTCCCTTTGTCTTGTATATGCAATTGCAACATCCTTTCGATTTCGCCGACCTTTTTGTGTTCGAACTGATCCGCCCTTGCACGGGTTGTCAACGACGCTATTGTGCCATTTTGTAGTCCATTGTCCTTGTTGCCGTCATTTCCGCCTCGAGGTACATCTTTATTAAATTTCCCCTTGATAACGTCAAGTATTCACAGAGCCAACCAACGATTCTGATTAGACGGCCCGGGGATCGCCAGTACATTGTAGGCTTTCCTTCCCCAAATGTTACCCATGTGCCACTCATGCTGAATCCCTCTTTGGGAAGACAATGAAGAGCTCTAGTGTGACCATGCGTTAAAGGAGCGGCTGCTGCTGCTGCTGCTGCTCCTGGAATATCCCTCGATACCCGTTTCTTTCTCGTACGTCGCTGGCGACCTGTCCACCCACTCTCTTTGAACTCGATTGCATTCGATACCCGACACCGCTAGTATCAACCTGAAGCACCATTGTACACTTTGGATTCGTCAAGTCATGTTGTTTTACAAGACCCTCGCTATTTTATGTTGGAGTCGCGCTGTTGCATCCCTTCCATTGAACGCAAAGCTTCAGCGCAAGAGAGATGTAAATCCTGCTCTTGTTCCCTCGTTCGGGTGGCAGGCCGGAATCAACCCTGATGGTCAGTAAACTTACTCGTTCATGCCAACCTTGGATACATATCGTTCGTCACTTCTAGGCACAGGAAACTGCGATGGCGCGGTGAACGGTACCAATGGGAAACCTATTCTGGTGCCTTGTCAATGTCCCCCGAACTCGACATTCTTTCTTACCGTTCGTCACAAAAGCAATCCGTGCTTTCAGTGCAGGCTCTAATCCAACCCTTCCAGGCTCTCAATCAAAACGTCGCGGCTGGTTTCGTTACCACGAATCCAACTGTCAAGTTGAGCTTCCCGACGGACAATAGCACTGCTTCCCAACTTGCCCGTCTGAATGCTGCCGCCGTCACCTTGCAGAATCTGGAAGGTACCGGTGTTGGATGTCCCGTCTCGTCGACCACTTTCTCTGCACAGCAGAAAGCTATCGAAGCGGAGACGTCGAACGCCACATCCTCCACCCCTACGCCTACAGTCTCCCCTTCTGCTCCAGCTGCTTCTGGCCCCAGTACGAGCGCCAATCAAACGAGCAGTGTTGGTCCCAACTCTGTCACTCCAAGTGCCCCAGCTGCAACACCAGCTCAGACGTCCACAGCTGCATCACCCTTACCCTTGTCTGGTACAAACACCACAGCTACGACATCATCATCGTCTAGCAATACTACCACCCCGACGGATGCACAGATTTCTGCTCTTGCGCCGTCCCTGGGATGGCAGTCAGGTATCAACCCCGATGGTACGTACGATAGCCATTTATCGAGATCTCCAAACTCAAGGAGCGTCTTCAAGGTACTGGAAACTGTGATGGAGCCGTAAACAGTACAAATGGAAAACCAGTCCTCATTCCATGCCAGTGCCCACCAGACCAGGCACACTACATCTCGGTGAGATCCGCGCTTTCCGAGTTCCTCCCCGTCCATCTTCTGACCTTGGTCCACCCTAGAATCTCACTGCGAACATCCAGGCTGGACACGTGGTGCTCAATCCCACAGTGCTTCTTACGTTCCCGACGGATAACAGCACTGCGTCTCAGAGCGCTCGTCTCAATGCTGCTGCAGTCACCATTCAAAACTTGAATGGTGTGGGGATAGGGTGTCCCATTGCCTCCACTACCTTTACTGCACAATCCAAGGCTATCAGTGCGGAAGGCTCGGGTTGATATTTGTCTTGGAGGCATTGTTGTATTTGTTAGAGATGTACATACCGATCTGTATCATAGCCAATATTCTATCATTCGTACTTGTAGGTGTGCACGGTGTAATGGTCAGGTGATATATCAACGGTCACGTGATCAAGCTGAAACGCGGTTTGGTTGCAACCACGAAATGACGGCGCGATTCTGACTCATAAACTCATGGCTTCCTCGTCGTCGCTCGCGTTGAGCGCGCTTCTCTCGACGTTACACACGCATTTAAACGCTCAAACACAATTATTGCCACAGCTACATTCCCAACTCGGTCTACCCGCCACCGCGCTCGAAGACGAACTCGAAGAACTACAGCATAACCTGACGCGAGCGGTAGAATCTCAAATCGACGTACGCAAGAAACAAGTCGAAGAATGGGAGACGAAATGCGAAGAGGTCGAAATCGGATGTTCGCGATACGCACGCGCGCTGGGTACGAACGCCAAAGTCGCCGGATCGCTCAACGAGATCAAGTCGGAAAAGGTGTTACCGCGACGACACGAACGTGCGTTGGAATGTCAAGAACGGTTGAGACAGGTACGTCGGATGGGAATGTTTTTTGTTTCGAGGGTGAGACATTATGGAATAGGTGTATCACACGAAACTCGAGCAATTGACGACGTTGACGAATCGGTTGAATGGCCTTGCGCGGAATTTGGGATCGAGTTATTTTTCGGCGGATATTCTTCGACCGACTGTTTCGGTGGAGGAGAGTCGGAATGATCCGAATGGGCTTCGGGATGTTATGCCTGAGCGTTTTTCAAGACTGGAGAAGGAGCTGGTACGAGGTAAAGGGGAAATGGTGAGTCGATCTTCACGTTGGAGCGTTCATAGTTTCCGTGCGCGGGTGGGGGTGCGGGGATGCACTGCGCGCGAATGGCAGGTGGTTGTTCGAGTTGGGCTTCTCCGTGCAAGATGTCCCGCAACTCTTTGCATGGTAGATGTTTGATCCTGCATGGAACCCAGAGACAGGTTGTTCAATCGAGATTCACGTTGACACGGTGGATTGTTGATTTCACGGTACCCGAGAGTTCTCGCCGATTGATTGAGTAGCTGGCAAACATCGTCTCTGTGATCCAATAGCGGTGTCTGCCCGACTTCCTATTCCATGTTTGGCGAGAATAACCATGTTCACTAAAACCGTCTTTATTTAGACGAAACGCCTCAGTGTGCTCGGGGACATGTTCCTCCAGCTTGATTGGTTACACACAGAACTTGGTATGAATCCGCCAGAAATTGATGATACGCCTCTACCCGTCGCTTCCTCCTCAACACTAGCAGTTCCCGCCTACACACTTCCCCGCTCATCATCCTCCTGCAGTCAACGACTACCGAGTGCAGATCCTTTTCTCGAACCGACCGGTACACCTACACCTTCGTGTCAAGGTAGATCTGACGCCAAGCTTCTCTTCCGCTCAGCTTCTCCGACCCCAACATCGCCATCCGAGTCTAGTGCAGATCCTGTGCGGGAATTCCGACATGCGTTTTCTCGTTTTGTGCAACTTTTGGATTCCTCATCGACGCCCGATCCCGTTCCTGCCACCCTTCTTGGTTCGCTTGCGGTCGAACCGACCCAGAAGATGATGATGTATGCAGAGCAGCGATGCTCTGAGTTGACGGAGCTGAAGAAACGAAGAGAGAGTCGTATTCAAGCCATGTATGATCAACTGGAATCGCTCTGGAGAAGAATGGGAGTGGATGATACGGCGATGGACGCATTCGTTGAAGTGAGTGACCCAGATCCCGATATCGGCATTCATTGACGTATGTTGTCTGCAGGCAAATCGTGGAACGACTCCCCAAATTATCCAAGCCTACGAGGAAGAGCTGGAGCGCATGATTGACCTCAAGAGAGAACGAATGGGAGAGTTCATTTGGAACGCCCGGTCTGAGATCGAATCGCTGTGGAATGAATTGATGACCGGAGAGGATGAGCGCGCAGACTTTGCTGCTTTTGTGGACGGTGGGTACCATCCTAGAAACTCTGTCATCGGGATAGAGTTTATGCTTCATGCACAGATGAACACACGGAAGATCTGCTGAGCCAACACGAGCACGAAATTGCGCGGCTGAAATCGGAGGTCAGACTCAAGACGCCCATGTTGGCATCTATCAAGAAATACTTTGACATATGTGAAGAGGAGAAGGAGCTGGAGCGGGCTGCTAGTGATCAAACGCGACTCCTCGGCCGAGGGGGCGGTAGGGATCCAGGCCGGCTATTGAGAGAAGAGAAGATGAGGAAGCGGGTAGGCAAGGAGAAACCAAAGGTTCGTTCTCGGGTCCCACAGTTGTTCATTGTTTGTATAATGACTAGACATACAGCTGGAACAGCAACTCCTATCGTCCCTTCCCGCATGGGAGCAGGCGAATGGTTGCCCCTTCCTGGTGCATGGAGAAAGCGTGCTCCAGATTTTGATGGAGAATGTATCTGCAAATGAACAAGAGAACAAGAAGAAGACGGTCGCGTCACAATACTCAGTGCAGGCACTCAATGCAAGCAAACCCACTGGCCCTCTGACCCGTAGCCGCAGCCTGGAACCTACCACTGGTAACGCCAACAAGGCTGGCTATGTCCCTGGAAAAATGCACAACCCACCTCCGGGTGCTGTCACGCCTGCAGTGAGATCGGGGTCGTCAATGTCTCAGACCACGATGAAACGACAAAAGCTTACGGACGGTCGTGCCAAGCCTGTGCGAAGCTCACCCCCAGCAAAAGGCCGCACGCCGAGTGGGGTTGCTTCCGGAATACCGAAATCGGTTATTCCAACAGCGCCACCCGTCTCGCACGTCACGACACGGTCGAAACACCCCGAAGGGTACGCCTCGCTTGGATGGGGTCGTGTGCCATCGACGATGCAGCGTACGACGTCACGGGCTGTCACGAGCTCGGGTGTGAGTTCTCATCGTCATGCCAGCTCGACGAAATCGTATGGTGCGAGTGCGATGGCGTCGAGTGTGGCGCGGGCTGCGAGTGCGAATGTGGGTAAAGGTAGTCGGATCAAACGGGAGAGTTTCCGGCCGCGGCCGAGCATCGATGGGGTGAGGGGTGGTGGTGCAGGGGGTGCGTTCCGAGGGATGCCACCGACGGAGGAGGAATGAGGTTTCTCCGCCCTCCCCTTTCCCTTTCTTCTTTCTTCTTTTTCTGTTTCTTCGTTCTTTATTGCGTATGACCGTTGTATGTCTACTCGCTGGCGAGGATGCGTGTGGATCGCCAGAGGTTTATTATCTTTATGAATTTTTTGTAGCCTGGTATGAATACTAATGAGGAGTAGCTATGTACGTCCTGGACAGTCTGTTCTGTAATATTCGGCGACCTCGGTGCGATGCATTGGAGCAAGGACCGTTTACACGCGACGTAAGGCCCCGTGAATCCACACTGGTACCACACCCACAATGATCTACGCTGTCCTTAAAGGGCGCGTGTAGTCTTTCGCTATAAGAGGTGGCCCAACCAGAATAACCCTTTGAAACACACCCCCATCTGAAGATGGCAGCATACACAAGGAATGAGAGATGGCGCCCACGAAGGGGAAAGCCAACGAACTATCGTGTTCGTCCAACACACGGTTCTTCAGACTCGTTTATTTTAAAGGACCTCGAGGAACGGGTGGCGACGTTGTCGACCGACGAGACGGGGTACACCTCGGAGCTCGTTCGACTGCGTCACGTCAAACCCGTAGCGTCCTACTCATGGATCGACGCGCCAGTCCCTACCATCGTCGTCCCAGGTAAGCCCCCAACAGACATGACCGCCACATCCCCTTACATATAAATCTTGTTCTTCCCCCAAAAGGCTCACCCTGGATCTGGGCGGACGAGCGTCCGCCGGTGAAACAAGTGCCGCGCGACGAGGGTGTCCACTACATCCATCAGAACGCATCAAAGATGGTTAACCACTCCCCCATGTTGCCCCTCTTTGCTGCGATTGATGCTCTGCACGACGACTTTGCGTACAAGGACCTCGATCTCGTCACCGATCGCAATGGTCTCCGAAAGTTGTTGCGTTACATTGACGATGCTCGCAACGACGACAACAACTTTCGGATCGATATTGATTTGGTCGGCAAGACGTGCTTGCTTACGCGGCAGGAGGAGAGCGCCACAGTCTTTGGGCAGAATACAGGCTATGGCAACGAGTATCTGAAGGCCACCACCAGAGTCCCACCGGGCTGCGAGAATATGCTTGACCATCACCGCATCATCACCTACGTGAGTCGGGTATCGTGACCTCGAATCCATAAAGGGTCTGACGAACATGTCGTTGCAGAAATTTGGGAGTTTGAACATCTTGCTCGGTTTCACGGCGGATGCTTGCATTGAGCCGAAGACTGATGATGACGATCTTCTCGCTTCGTTTTCGTCATTGAACATTGGCGCCAAAGCGGAGAAGCCAACCGAGCCGAACGAGCCGGAATCCCCTACCGGTCTCGACATCAAGCTCACCAAATCTCGTTCACTCGTCCCCCAGTCTGACTTGATCGAGGTGAAAACGAGGTCTGCATACCGAGAACCAAATTGGAAAGAGATCTATCCCCAGCTGTACCTGTCGCACACGGCATGGCTCTACATAGCGAAGCACAGCGGAGGTGTCTTTGAGCCTATCGAGAAGATTTCGCTCACGGGCGAGGAGATGAAGCCGTATGCGAAGATGATGGAGGCATCGCTCGGCAAGTTGAAGAATTTGCTCAAGGTGATATTGAAAGCGGTGCGCGAGCAGGGAGAGGGTGTTCCGCTGAGCCTGGTGCGTCAGGGAGGGACGCTTTCGCTTTGGAGACGTAAGGCGGGAAGCGGGAAGCCTGTTGGAGATGAGATTACGTCCAAGTTCAAACGCGGTGGAAAGGCTATTAGCACCGGAAAGTAAAAAAATCCTGTATCCGGCACTGGCCAGTTGCCAAGCGCTCAAAGCGCGGTAGTAGTGGCTGTGTTGTTTTGCAGTTATAGGAACCGCATAAAAAACACAACAAGCGGAATGAAATGCTCCACGTCTTTCCCTTGCCCACACATCTACTCTCGTTAGTCTACTCCACTCTCAGAAAACTAATCATGTTGTCCATCACCTCCTCCAAGCCTTCTTCCCTCGACCTCCTCTTCCCCCAAGAGTTGATCTCGCCCGAGGTCACGAAACAGCTCCCCCCAGGCTTGACCGTGCGTCGGTTCTAACCGAGTGTCTGCCCACGTCTGACCGCACCCACAGATTCGCCCTCTCGCGTCGACAGACTACAAACGCGGTCACCTCGATGTCCTCTCCGTCCTCACCGTCGTCAGCGACCCCGGTGAAGCTGCCTGGGCCAACCAGTTCCACGCCATGCGTGCCGTACCCAGGACATACTATACCCTCGTCATCGTCGACGACGCCAGCGACCGCGTCGTGGGCGTTGGCTGCGTCTTCATCGAACGCAAGTTCCTCCGTGGTCTCGGCAGCGTCGGTCACATTGAGGACATTGCCGTCGACAAGAGCCAACAGGGCAAAAAGCTCGGTCAACGCATCATCCAGGCCCTCACGCACATTAGTGAGAACAGCGGTTGCTACAAGACCATCTTGAATTGCAGCGATGCCAACATACGTGCGTGGTCGTTGAGCTTTGCCGTCGCAGGGAATGAACGGTGCTGATTCCGTGTTTCACACAGCCTTTTACGAAAAGTGTGGCTACGCGAAAAAGGAGAACGAGATGGTGAGCGTCGTCATTGCTGTGGAGTCGGTGGTAGTGAAACTGACATTGCTATTTCTCAGGCCAAGTACGCGCCCGAACGCACACACGTGCCCAGACTGTGAACCCATTTTGCACATACTTAAATTTCGTTCGCTCCTTAACCACCCCACACACATGGACTTTTTACACACATATGTCTGTTTTATTTTCCGCAGGTTCACGGTACATAGGCATTTCGTCACGGACCCGGACATTGGCGCAGAATACTGTATTATCAGTCCTCTGTAAATATTCGTTTTCAGTCGAGTTGTGGCCGAGGGTTGCAACCGCAGCATGAAACATAGCAACCATGTGTGCATCGGGATCATATCATGGAGCGTGCGATACATGAGTGGGCCAATTACATCCAAGCAAGTCCGCTTATCGGCCACCCTTGCCACCCTTCATCTGTTGCTTCGAGACCTTTGGTGCGGTGCTGACAGGGGCACGAGTTGTAGGCTGGGAGTAATCCAATTAGCAACGCGGAAGGGCGAAGAACGATCGGGGCGAACCTTTGCCTTCTTCGACTCCTTTTCCTTCTTTTCGGTCTTTGCCTTCTGGATAGCGGCCAACCGTGCTTGCGTACGGACAGCGGCAGTTTGGTTCCGCTTGGCGGCGATGGCAGTAAGGTCAGCACCGACGATACCACGTTGGTGCTTGACAGTTCGGCGTGAACGCTTCTTGGCGACTTCCTCGGTGATACCCTTCTTGTGCATACGACGGTACACCTGTGTCCAGGCGATCTTGCGAGGGTTTTTACGTTGTAGGAAAAGGGAAGCGTTCTTGGAGCTGGCGAAGCGGAAGATCTGATGAAGGAGGGGGGTTAAACAGATCTACACATGGAGACGGGGGAGATGAAGTACGAAGCTTACTTTGGAGTCTCCGCGAACGAAGAGTTTACCCTTTGAAGGGTAGATGCGGTAGCCCGAGAAAGAGTCGATTTCGAGCTTCTGTACTCCGAGGTGTCAGGTTGGCACAAAGTCTGAATATATAGTCATCAAACGTACGTACCATCTGTACAAATGGCGGAGCAAACGCAAAAACAGTCAGCGGAACGATCCAAGACAACTCGACGAGATCAGAAGGCAAGAGCGTAACCGGTCCATCCAGTATCCCATCGGCTCATCCAGCCATCGACGACGTCAAACGACGGGATTTCCACTTTGTGGCTCCGCACAAGCGATAGGTATGTCTTGGGCACGGTTTGTACTCCATACGAGCGTAAATTCGAGCCTACCTTGACGGATTTTCCGGGACTTTGCTGATTTCTGTACGCTGTACGAGGGGAGCGCTATGTGGTGACGGGAATTCAACCTCGGAGTATGCCGATCACAAATCAGGAAGTTCCGATGCTTCCGGTGACAGTCTGGAACCACCTTTCTGTTTAGCTAGCTTAGCTTGGCTTTGAACTAATCAACACGCACAGAATCCGTTATAATTTCTCCCGGGCCTAAGCACTTAGCAGACTGACATCGAAGGGGAAAACGGAACGCAGGCAATCCTTCCAGTACAACTACTTAGCGAGGAAACCTCGAGACACCGGGCGATAGACATTCCATCGGAACCCGCAACGTCCCGATGGCTTATCCGAAGCATGGGTAAGTTCAGGGTGGCAAGAGGTACCCGTCATCCGTTCTCGTGACACCGCGATGATGGTGAGTCAACAGAATGAAAACAAACTTGCTGATACCAGTTGGCTTGGCAATGGGAGGTCGAACGTGCAAGATTACATACCATGTCCTCGACGGGC
>JBBPND010000484.1:0-11106 GCA_038090655.1 Gastroboletus turbinatus | reverse complement strand
AACTAAGGCTGTGTCAAAATGAGGTCATGCTATGCATGGCTATGCAGGGCATGGTTACCAGATTGTTTAGTCTCACTGGCACTTGGCTATATACGTAGTATGTAGAGATTTATTAGCCATGTACTAAGAGATAGTAACAGAGCTATGGTTTGGGCGAGATATTTAATTTCTCCCCGTTCTTTAGGTGAAATATTAAGAAAATTTGGGGAAAGGTAGTTCATATTAAGGGTCATCTGGCCCTAAAGTATTAGAAGATTCTAACCGCAGCAAGTGGTAGAATTTCGTGTTTTCGGGTAGGAGGTTGCTCTGACCATGCATCTAACTAGTTTGGTGCAGGTCAACGGGCAATGGAGTGGATGGAAAGCACAGGAGAGCTTGGGTTGGAAGGAAAGTTGACATCAGGAGTCTTGGGAACGGTTGCACAGGGAGTTTCTGCCAGTGGTAAGTCTTGAAGCCTTGTTTTGATGCAACTGCATGCTGGCATATTGCCCATCTGGAGTTCACTGGCCTGATTGCCACAGGCAGCAAGGGACTCAGAGGAGTCAAATCACATCTTGACAGTGATGATAGTATAAAACAATGAAGAAAGGAGGCAGACGCCTTGTTGAAAAAGCCCAAGTAATGTCATACTAGTAGTAACTGTCACAGCCAATGAGACATATGCCAGTGATATCAAGAAATTAGTGATCAGTAATCACTGTCAGCATCACTTTATTTTCTACTCATCTGACCATCACCATTGGCCATTTTCAATCCACTTGACTGATCACACAGTATGTAGTATGAAAAACATGTGTTTATTAACATTATGGCCTTCGGGTTGCCATCTATGTGGTTGCCTCCACTGGCACTCAGATGGGCTGTAGCTCCTTTCTGTTTACCATCATTCACTGCATCTGAGAATGCCAAAGTGTTCCCAGTGTCTCAAAAGCTTTGTAACCACTCATGGTGTTACCACCCACCTTGCGCAGAAGAGCTCTGTGTGCAATGCTTGGCAGTGGGAGTGCCTTGGACCACATCTCTCCATTAACTTCCTGTTGTTCAATGATGACACAGGCACTATGCTGTGCAACCCAGTTCCATCATCCCCAACACAAGATTTACCAGCTCACAACAACATTGATGTTCCATCTAACCCTGCACCCACAGAGGATTTATCTGACTCAGATGAATTGAACTTCTCGTTTGATGAGGCAGGCCATTTGTGGTGGGTTTGAGCCTCTGTGGTCTGGGAAGCAGGGGATTGAAAGCGGTGGTAGGCCCCAACACCGTGGAAGTGACGGATTTGTAGCGGTGAGAACACATGCCAAAGAACTCACCTTGATTAGAGTCAGCCCTTCGCCCATGTTTCACGTACAGTGCCCAATGAATACCCACAGATAGGGCGTAAGTGATGGTAAGTCCTTCTTCACTATTAATATGTAACCAGCTGAGTTGGCATCTGACAGTGACTCAGAGTCTGGGCCAGACATTTCAGAATCTGGGTGATTCAGAAGATGCCAATCCCCAATCCCCAGCTTGCATGGCACCTATGGGTAAGTACTGTCAATTCGTAAAACTGATGGTGATTCTTATGTCAATCAACGGTGGTCTCAGGGCTCAGGGCTCAGCACAACTTGAGTGAGTCAGAAAGTAAGCTAAATAACTCTTCTGTGTTCTCGAGCTCGGGGCCGGTAACAGAATGCAGCACATACCTTGCAACCTGCACCTGGCAGAAGGCAGAGGCAATGACAACCTCCTGCATGGTATCGTGACAGCGAATCTGATGGCGAAATTTTTGACATCAACGGGGTTGATGACAGTTCTGATGAGGAACTCCAGGATCCCGAGCCCAGGCTTCCCCCCAGTGAGGCCGGTGAGGCTGGTGAGGCACATCCATCCCAACAGGTCCCACTCCCAGTGGAGGCAGGAGCCACATGCACAGCACCAGATCCTGCATGGGCCAACCAGCCTGTAGCGGTGAGGCTTGTGTCAACCACTGCGCCCAACCTTGGAGCTCACAGCAGGGCTGCCGTCGATATTAATCATTACTTCATCAGAGCCAAAGGCGAAAAAACAACTTGCTCGCCGTGCAAGTAAGTATTGACAACACGTCTGCGATCAAATATTAACACCATCACAGAGATGCTGTCAAAACTGACAATGCTCCCTGGCGTCAATATGAGTTCAGCCTGGAAACATCGACTACATTGCTTCGCACCCATATTATGAACTTTCATCTACTGGAGTACCTTGAACTTGCCGAAAAGCATCACTGGTTGATTAAGGTCGACATGGCTAGAAAGGCCTTTGAAATAGGATACACCTTTCAGGCTCTGAAGGCGGTGGTCACTTAGCAAGGAGTCAATATTCACAAACTCCCACCACCACTGCCACCCAACCATGGCAATGTGTTGCCTCACAACTTTCTCCTTTCAGGCCCACCGACAAATGAACACTGCCACAATCTTCCCAAGTTTTCAATGGCAGGTTTGCGCGAATGTATTGTACAGTTTATTGTTGCAGACGACCAGGTAGGTATTCACTAGTCATGACCCTCAAATCCTCACTTTCTCCTAGGCCATCAATCTGATCGAATGTCCAGAGTTTTGCAATCTCATATTCTACCTGCGCCGAGATCTTTCTGAACTAGACATCCCTCACCGTACCAAACTCCGCGAGCTTATTCTCCAGTCATGGAAGGTGTTACAGTTTTGCTATCATCAGACCCCTTTTCCCTTCTTCCTTCATCTTATGGGGCCCCTGATGCCTTTAGGGTACTTGCCACAATAGAGGCAAACACTTCCTCAATCTACATAGATGACCTCCTATTTGAGTTACTGTATAGTCTCTTTTCGCTTATTTCTCTCTTTCTTGTAACTTTCCCACGAACAGCGCGATTTTCCCACGCTTCAACTGTTTGTCAACTGTTCGTGTGTTCGCTTTTTCCCACGCTTCATTTGAAGCGTTGTATAGGCAATTCCTTTTGGACAACTTCCTTTTCTAGATGACATACTACGTCATCTTTATCCCCTCAACCCAGGAGTGACTCACATTGACTAGGTAGACCCTAGGACCTGCTATGACATAGTGGGTCTGTGCTCGCTCTGACTTACTATAAAATACCTAGTCGCCATGTACAGTAGTCCTTAGCTAGTTCTACACAATCTCAGTGTTGTTTCTAGTTTCCACGAGTCCCTCGAGCTCCCTGTGTGTGCACAAGGGATAGATAGGATAGTGAGACCACCTGAGTGTCTAATATTTTGATGTGATGAAATGAGAGCTCTCAGTAAGACCGTTCTTACAATGGCTCACTACATGTTAACATGTTAACATGCATAGAGCGCCCCTGGAAAAATATTGTTCTCATTTGACATATGGCCGTCTGGGAATCTGCACCTGTACCTTGCTGTGATGGCACACTGGATCACAGTTGAGGATGGCGCCAGTGGTTCACTGAAGATGAAGACGCAATGCAATCGCCAACGTGCTCCTCGAGACTCTGGATCGAGCGGGAGTCACAAGCAAGGTATGGGCTGCGTACATAACTTTTTACTACTCTCACTAATACATGTCTTCCAGATTGGCCACTTTATGATGGATAACACTGCAAATAATGCTGCTGCCATGAAGAAACTCACAAAGATTCTCTGGTTGGACCTCGAGATGCATTTCGATCCCATTGACTCTCACATCCCTTGTTTTCCCCACATGCTCAACATTTGCATTGGACACATCATCAAGGATTATACTACTACCGACTTTATGAATGTACCGCCCTCATGGTTCAACGGTCCTGACTGTCTCGTGCAAAAGGATACCTATGTTGATGCTCTCACAAATGACCCCATTGCTTCCGCCTGCGATGTCGTGCGCCTTATCTGTGCCTCTGGTCAATGACAGAAAGGATTCCACAACACAATCATCACCGGAAATGCAAACCAATGGTTTACAGAAGATGCTACCGAGGTGCCCATAGTCAAATTACTCCGCGACATCAAAACACGTTGGGATTCAGTGTACTTTATGATCAACCGCCTGCGAGCACTCCGTCTAGTAGGTCTTGCCTCATTCACTTCCTGATTCTGTAGCTCACTGCATCCCAGGCCATCGATCATTACCTTTCATTACCTCGTGGTCCAAACGATGAACTCAGTAACATTCGACTGACCTCAATCGAATGGGAGGTCCTTCAGGACCTTTAAGTTGTCTTAGAGGTATGTCTTTATTCACTCGAACTCTCAGAGTCACAGATCATACGTGACTGATACTTATACACTAGATTCCTCGTGACGCGCAACACTGCATGTCAAGCGAAAGCAAACCGGTGCTCAGTGGAGCGATTCCGGCATTTGAAACAGTGATGTTACAGTGGGAATTGCTGGCTACTAATGCCCCCCATTGTGCACCTTTTGTTGATACTGCCCTTACATGGGCACACAAATACTACGAACGAATGGGCTGAATGAAAGCATACTACATTGCCATGTGTAAGTACATGTTCGTACTATGTGCTATTACTGACTTTACAATTATAGTCGTTGACCCAAGGATCCGACTCAGTTGGGTAGATAAACACTGGGCTGCCAGTGCAGCTGAGGTCCAGGCAAGCATCTTCCAATTGGTGAGTACTCACGAGTATATATGAATTCAGACTCGTTACTAACATACATTAAAGATGGCTCAATACCGTTCGAAGTCTATATCCGCTCAGCCATTCCAATCTGCTCCTGATTCACCAGTGCCACCACCCCCTACTCAAAAATTGGTGGCTCAATATGGTCTTTCATCAGCGGTCCCACAATCCCAGCAAGGCGAAGGTTCTGTCGAGCAAGAGTTTAGTGCATATACCTTGGCTACTCTGAGCACTGGTGGAACCAATCCGCTCTCGTTCTGGGAGGTAAGTACATCCCATCAAACGTCATGTCCGATGTTGATGTATTTCAGGTGTCGAGAGATTCCTTCCCAACTATCTATCATATAGCGCTCGACTACCTTCCGATACAAGCATCGTCCATTCCATGTGAACATGTTTTTTTTTCAAGCAGTGAAACCAACACAAAGAAACGTAACCATATCTCGCCCGCACTGATGGAAGCATTGCAGATGCTAAAATTTTGGTTGAAGAAAGAAAGGCTGGATTTCACAAAGGGTTGGGTCACTTCCGAAGCTGAGATGCTCATGAACGATGATAACAGCGACCTTCTCGCATGCCGTCTTTGTGCTTCTGATGATAAGGACTTTTGTGATGTTCTTGGGGCGATTGAATGAGAGGAAGGCAATGACATCTCCGACACGATACTGTGTTTGTATTAATGTTTGTTGCATACTACTCTACGACAATGAATGGGTTTGATTACAGTAATGAGGATTTGTGCAGTATACCGTGTTGGACAATCACCAAACTTAGCAACTGAGTTCAAACTTTATCGACATACACTTTGCACAGGACAGTCAGGAGCCACCTCTGGCTTCTCCCAGCCCACTGCAGCCCTTGAGGCTGGAGTCGATGAGAAGCTTCTGCCCCCTTCACTTACAATTCTTTCTCCAACCTCAAGTCTCACCCAGTCCCCTTATGGCATCTCTACCATGGCTTGTGTATCTTATCAGATTTATCTTATTCACGTATACAGCTCACCTCTCCCTCAGTGCCATTGACATGTCCTTCCTCTTCGTTTTCTTGGCTCAACTTCAACTCCCTCAACTTGACCAACACCATCGGAGAATACTCTTACACCCCCTCCGCGGTTGCACCAACAACACCACTGGCACTGCCTCCACCAGGCCCTAATTTCCCCCTACCGTCTACAATCTTTCTGTGGTAAGCTCTCCTCCAATGGCCTCACTTCTGGCAGGCACAGCCATGGTGGTCGCACTCACTCTCCCTCGTTGGTCCACAGCACCCCACACGCTTTCATTCCTCATTCTCATCACTTCAGCCCCATCGCTCCTCTCACCACCCATTCCCTTACACCTACAAACTGAGTCATCTCACTCACTGCTCATGCTTTCTCACTCACTTCATCTTGCACACACCATCAACCACCGTGTCATCGCATCCATCTCACCGCGCTGGTCAAGATCTTTTTCCACCCCTTTACCTTGTGACCCTCACTCCAGGCCGCCCTCTCTGCATGGCTCCACGAGCAAGGGAAAAGCAAAGGCAGACAATGCAGGGGCGGACAAGGAGAGTGACGACAAAGAGATATGTACCAAAGGGTCTTGAAGGCTTCTTCCAATGCTACCAGCAGTCCCAACGATAGCATTCGTCCTCCCTGCAGTCTAATCCTGAAGGCGACGAGCCCCATCGCTCCAAGCCCCCTCCTCTCAGCGGAAACAACAGCATTTTCAACCCTAATCAGCTGGCTTTGTTGGCTACATCTGCTGCCATCATCTACGCCTTGAGCAGCTCTTCCTCCTCATCTTCATGGGAGATCACTTGGCAGGAATTCTGGACTGCATTCCTTGACAAGGCTCTCATCGACAAGCTCACTGTCATCAATCGACAAAAAGTTCGAATCAAGCTTCACTCCAACGCAACAGCAACCATGTATTGTGCCGCCATTGGTGGTGATAACTGCTGTTTCTCTACAGGAAGCATCAAAGCATTTGAGTGCAAGCTCGAAGAAGCTCAGAATAAGCTCAGCATCCCTAGTCATTGTCGAAGTCAAATTCAAGGACGTCGCTGGAATAGACGAGGCTGAGGAGGAGATCATGGGGTTTGTCAAGTTCTTGAAGGACCCTGCCAAGTACGAGAAACTCGGTGCAAAGATCCCCTGCAGGGCTATCCTGTCAAGTCCTCCTGGAACTTGAAAGACTCTCCTTGCAAAAGTCACCGCTGGCAAGGCCAATGCTCCCTTCCTTTTGGTTTCCAGCTCAGAATTCATTGAAATGTTTGTGGGTGTCGGATCATCCCGTGTTCATGATCTCTTCGCCTCTGCCAACTGCTGGCGAGGCCAATGTTCCCTTTCTTTCTGTTTCCAGCGAGGAAATGTTCGTGGGTGTCCGATGTCGGATCTTCCCGTGTTTGTGATCTCTTCAGTCGTCCTGATGTCCTCAATCCAGCACTGATGTGCCCTGGTCGATTTGACAGGCACATTGCTATCAATCGACCTGACATGTCCAGCCAGAAGGGTATCTTTATGGTGCACTGTGCACATCAAGCCTCTCCTAACATCGGAGCTCTCGGATGTATCCACATTGGCCCGTTCTTACCCCAGGCTTCTCTAGTGCTGATATTGCAGATGGTGACTTTGATGGTACCATTGAATGCTGGCTTGCAGTGGAAGAGCAAGCTGGTCAGTCCTGAGGAGAAAAAGGCTGTCCCATACCATGAAGCCAGCCATGCGGTCTGTGGTTGGTTCCTGGAACATGCAGACCCTCTGCTCAAAGTCAGCATCATCCCTTGCAGTGTTGGAGCTTTGGGATATGCACAAGTGAGTGTCGCGAGATTGCTATCTGGACACCGCTAATACGATTTCCGATAGCATGTATCTACCTCCAGGTCATTACCTGATTTCTACACCACAAATGATAGATCAAATTCACATGATGCTTGGTGGGGCCAGGTGGGCATGTCTCTGAGTAAGTCTTCTTTGGCCTGGAGAATATCACAATTGGTGCCCAATACGACCTTCATAAAATCACCAACATGGCCTTCGAAGCATGTGCCAACTATAACATAAATATGATCATTAGACTGGTCGCTATGGAGGTCGCAAAGGTGTCAGCCCAGGCACAGGTTAATATAGCTGTTCCAGAGTCCAACATCCCCTCCTCCAGCACCCAGCCCTCATCTCCACAGGTATGAACCTCATTCAGTTGGTATTCTAATTGGTCATTGGGCAACACAAGCAGGGATTCCGACGCTCAAATTTGAGCCAATTCCCATGCCATCAACTTCTCCTGCGCAACATTGACTCAGAGGTTCGAGACACGCCTCATCAACTGTTCGCCCGCTGTCATGCAGATGATGGAGGTAGTTGCTCAGAAAGAAAGCTGGACAAAACCATTCAGTGAGAAGACAGGCAAGATGCTTGATGCCAAAGTCTGCAAGATGATCATGTACGATGTTATTTTTTGGCCGACTTTGCTCAACCACTCATGATATTTGTAGTTCTGCACATCAGAGAACAACCAAACTCCTTACCCATGACCTGTCACCACAAAGATGTTGAGAAAGTTGCCCGGTTACTGCTGGAGAAGGAGATCATTACTTGGTACGTGACCTAGTTGCAAGTGTCTAGACCACTGGATGTATTCCTTACTTTTAACAGTGAGGACATGGTGTCCTTTCGCGGATAGGGCTGATGAGATGGACAAATGGCTTGATCAAAACTGAGGAAGTGAGCGGGGTGCCCTTCCACTTGGAACCTGTATTCGCCTTGTCCCCCCACTCTTTGACCCTCAATAAAGGCCTTGTTCTCTTGGCGCAGGCATTCCCAATCCTCTTGAACATACCTCTGTCACGTGCACAACATATCCAGAAGCTCAACATTGCAACAGAAGAGATATCAAATGTATTACTCTCCCGAACACGGAAAGAGTTGGAGATGGGTGTTGGAGGAGGAAAGGGGGAGAGGTCTATTATTGGATTGCTCAGTATGTGATCTATTCCAAATATTTCCCCGCATGCACCACCAACCTTCTCGACTGGCGAGATAGTCAAGAGCACAAGTGAGGATTCGAAACTGCACTTGACAAAAAATGAAATCATGGCCCAGGTAAATCAATCTCATTGCACACATCCTCAAGGTCTGTCTTTGATGTTGGTTTTATAGATGAAAGTGTTACTCCTCGCAGGGTATGAAACAACTTCTGGTATATATCTTCGCTGTATATTCTTGAACGGTCCTGACTCGTACATAACTTCACTCTAGTCAGCTTGAGCATAAATCCCACCAAATTCATTCTCTGTGCATCAACTTACCGCTGTTCCTAGTGGGCCCTCCTCGAGCTCTCGTGGAGCCCAGATGTGCAGACAAAGCTATGAAATGAGCTTCTAGAGCATGGGGTAGACCCAATGTACAATCAACTTACAAACAGTCTTCCCTATCTTGATGCCATCATTCACAAGATCCTCTGCCTCCATCCCGCTGTCGTCGAGGTTACACGTGTCGTACGTCCACACTGACCTCTCTCCATCCATCCACCCATCTTTCTTGTCTATCGTGTGTCCACGCTATTAATGACTGATGATGGTATGGCACCTCCACAGGCTGTGGAAGATGATGTCATCCCACTCTCCGAACCCGTCCACACGAAATCCGGCAAATTGGTTGACAGTCTGGTGATCGCCAAAGACACCCTTGTCGCTGTTTCAATCAAATCCATCAACTGTTCCACTGCACTTTGGGGTGAAGATGCCAAAGCCTTCCGGCCAAGTCAGTGGCTCGAGGACAGGCACAGTTAGGACGGGATACCTGCCAAGGCCAAGGAAATTCAGGGTCATCGGCACTTGCTCACATTTGTGGATGGGCAAAGGATGTGTTTGGGGAAGAACTTTGCGGTCACAGAGTTCAAGGTGTGTGGCGGGTATAGTGTGAGGTTGGCCCTATTGATTCTTATGGCATTTTTTTGGGTAGGTGGTGCTGGCGGTACTCGTCAAGAATTTTGTGTTTGAGCTGCGAGATGGTAAGGATACCAAGGTTAAAATCCTACACCTGCTTCTGTCACTGCTTCAAAGTCATCCATACAAGACTACAAGTGGTAATGATTATGGAAAGTGGGCCGGGAATGATGGTTGCATACATTACACAAGTTACTCATAAAAATGACCCTAGTAAAGCTCTCATTGGATGGTCTGATGGATGGGTAGAATCCCAGTAGATAGATCAATAATCAATTTCGCCCAGCAGCTCTGCAACTTAGTCGGTTTAGGGCATAAAGTTGTGACTAATTAGGGTAAAGTTGAAGCATGACTAATGTCACCTATGGTTATCAAGTGACCGACTTAGCCATGCACCAACTATGGCTAAAGCCAGTACATGTAAATAGTCGGAGTTGCAGTAACACTACCCTGACAGTGTGAAGGGTTATTGTCTTCATGACACCACAAATGGCACCTTCTTCGTTGCCCGTGACATCATCTTTGACAAGGCACAACCAGCCCTGCTCAGCTGCGATGACGACGACAATGTGGCAGGAGTGGCCTCGGGCCCCGACCCCATGGTTGCCCCTCCTCAGATTGATCCTGCGACCTTGCCGGCACCGGCATTGCTTCCGCCCTCTTTACCTCCGCTCATGCCCACATTCCCACTCAGGCAGGACAGGCTTATGCAGAGGGACGGGCAGCGGCTCGTGCCAGGTTGGAGTCACTTCGCGAGAAATGGACTGCGGCGATCAGCGGGTCCCCAAGCGAGGGGGTATTGGGGTCGTCGAGGGAGGGGGTAGAGGAGATGAGCGCTGACTCTCTGGGGACAATAGAACCAGACGCCGCCTTACCAGAGGCTGCAACAGGAGTAGTCATGGAAGAGCAAGCCCACATCACGATACGAAGCGACAAATGCTGTGATCCCACACAGCCAGACTATGACATGGCTATTCCACCAGCGACCTATGATGAAGCAATCCAGCGCTCCAACAAAGACAAATGGTTAGATGCAATGGAAGCAGAGCTTCAAACAATGAGGGAAATGCAGGTATACAAAGTCACCTTGTTACCCCCGAATCGCAAGGCCATCGAATGTCGCTGGGTGCTCGAGTTCAAAGAGGATAACAAAGGTGGATCAACGTACAAGGCTAGGTTGGTTGCCCAGAGTTTCTCACACGTACCGGTGACCTGCACCAAACTAGTTAGATACATGGTCAGAGCAACCCCCTACCTGAAAACACGAAATTCTACCACTTGCTGCGGTTAGAATCTTCTAATACTTTAGGGCCAGATGACCCTTAATATGAACTACCTTTCCCCAAATTTTCTTAATATTTCACCTAAAGAACGGGGAGAAATTAAATATCTCGCCCAAACCATAGTTCTGTTACTATCTATTAGTACATGACTAATAAATCTCTACATACTACGTATATAGCTAAGTGTCAGTGAGACTAAACAATCTGGTAACCATGCCCTGCATAGCCATGCATAGCATGACCTCATTTTGACACAGCCTTAGTTGCTAAGGAGGC
>JBBPND010000483.1:0-11128 GCA_038090655.1 Gastroboletus turbinatus | reverse complement strand
ACGCCATGTTCCGTCCTCGTCCGCTCGGCATCTACATCGTTCGCCGGCACGAGCGCCGCGTCCACAGCTCCTGTTCGTGCCTAACGTCTGATTCTGATGCACGATTTACCCATGTACATACACAGCCGGGTGGCGAATTACCCCGCCGCATCGACCGTGGCATCGACCACGGCTTGGGACCGTCGAGTACACCCAGACGATCACTTTCACGGAGGTGAGCTACCTGCTTGCGACACATGTTGAATTTGTCACAGGCACGCGGATGTACGAGGGAACGACGAGCGCGTATACGATGATGGAAACGTACAAACTGCCCGGTGTGTTGTATCCTAGCCAACACACTCTTCATTCTACACAACTTGCAGGAGCACGACGTCTGGATCCCGCTTGGCCAGCCTGAACTTGAGCGATCGATTTACACCGCCGTTACCCCGGATCCTGGGACCATGGTACCAAGGAACGAAAAGAACCCTCAGGGTCAGTAATTTCATGTACATGAATCGATGTCAGCTTGAAATCTGGGCCAAGAACGATCCGTATCGTAAATTTGGCAAGCCGGTCGAGTTCTGAGGCCTTGGGTGGTCTCGTATAGCTCATGTCTTATGGGGCTAAAAATGACTTGTCAAAAGACTATTAGGATTGCCTAGATACAAGGTTCTCATTAAAGGAGCGGTAGTGGAACGGAAGTAGGTAACAGCAAAAAAAAGATTATAGAAGCGGGAAAACACGACGAGGAGATGAGAGGAGCTTACTACAGTCAACGGAATAAGAAAAGGTCTCTAAAGTCCTCGTCACCCGAGTCCATAGAACTAGCAATTGCAACGTCACTCCCTTTCTCGACATACTTGTGAACCTCGTTTACGACGAGCTCGTATTGTTCGTCGGATAGCGCTTCGAGGTAGTGCATCGTCTTCTGGCCCCAAACGGACTCGTTGAACTCATACTGACTACCTTGGGTGATAACAGCCGTCCAGTAATTACCCCAGGGAGTCGTCGAAAAGGTCATGTTATCGTTGCGTGAGCGCTCGACGAACCTTACGAAGGGAAATTAGAACAATGTCAAACGAAAAGCAAACGTCAAATCATACCGCCGCACAAGCAAGCGCAAGCGCAGTACGAGAGTCCGCTTGCTTGCCGTCGAGTTGTGGAATTTCGATACCCCCTCGAACGAAATTGAAGTGGTGGGCAAAAGTCCGGAGCACGAAGAGCCCCCTCCATAGCCCTGACCAAGCCTATATGGGATTCTGTCACATTGCAGGCACATCGCTAGTAGCCAAAACGCACGACACGATAAACTGGCCCGCCGAGAGTGACGGTGTGCTTGATAGAGTCCTGTATACCGAGTCCCAAATCAGCTGCAATGCGGTCTCGAAATCTTCGTCAGGAATATTCCAGGGATCTCCGTAACCAGCGACCAAGTGTGCAAGTGAAGAAACAAAGACCCGTTGCCAAATATTATTCTGTGTAGTGCCAAGAGGTAGGTGGTCATTGATGCATTTATTTTGGCCCCCGCTGTCAGACCGTCGAGACCCAGAGGCACTAGAGGGTGGTGTATCTGTCTACATTTCGTTGAGATGTAGATCAACGAAAGTATTGCTGGACTAGTCACGCACGTCATTGCATTGATGCCGTTTCAAGTTGGTACCCTTACCGTCGCCGAACTCGTCACTGTCGTCAGCCGACTCGGATACACCTTCAGGAATATCTGGTTGCGTGTTGACTTTGGCTTTGACCAAGCTAGCGGAGATGCTTTCCGGTCCGAGTCGTCCAACTCGGAGCCACCAACAACCTCGATAATAGTATATATTCTGCTTGTGGTTGAAGTAATTGTCCATGACACCGTGACCGTGAGTGTGAACGTACCGCCATCGTGCGATGCTGAGGACCTGGTTGTTCTCCAGGTTCGATCGCTTGCCGCTCAACGTCATCGTCGCGGTCGAGATACGTGAATTCGTGTGTCTCAGGCTCTGAGGTGGGAGGATTGGGTTGTGGTTGATCGAGTACTAGCAGGAGGACCCTTGATCACAGAGCCTGTATCAGTGTTACTATCAATGGAGAGGGACTTCGCATGCCGAGAACTCCGAGTTGAACGTTGACAGAGCAGAGTGTGAAGCAGCACGGACGAAGCGACTTTGTCGACCCAATCCGAACATCAGTTCCTTCACTGACTCTGAACTACGTTCACGTCAATATTCGTCAAGACAATCCTGGTAGAAGAGCACAGTTTCAACGAGTTCGATCATGTATACAGTATGGTCAGTGAAAGAAACATACACACATTATTTCAGGCTCGCAGGACAAGATGGGTGGCAAGAAAGCTTGGTCGTCCGTCCCGAAATTCATCTCGAAAATTGTCTGCTCTTTCATGGCGACTCCACCACTTCCAGTCATTCCTGGAAGGCCTGTTCTTTTATAACAGCGCGCACCGTTACACCGTATCAGTGAATGATATGTACTAACCCTGAAATCTGCTGAGAATGGGATGCGTCCAGCAATGTTTCGTGGAACGCGTGGCGCACTGCCAGTACACCACGGGCAAGCAGCATGAATTTGTAAAGTTCACGTTATCTCATCTGACTGGGAGGCCATAGTAATTGCTGACCGCACCGTGGACGTCGCTGGGAATGACAGTGATCCCACCCTCAAGAACACGGCAACAGTTTATTTGACCCCTTCTGGTTCGTCTCCATCCATCCCACTGGGTAACAGATTGCCTGCCGTTGACCGTGTATATGTTGCCACCGCTACCAGTACTCCTGGCGAGAGAGCACTTTATTCACAATACATGACACGCGAGCTTCAGTGGGTCAACTACAGTTCACGCACCAGTCAACCTTCGGCACTGCAGTTGTCCGTATTGCTCCAATGCACAAGCGATCAGGAAAACTCATTCCTTATTGCGAACCAGTGCTACTGGTTCGCATACACCATCTTCAAATCCCACTATATGCTATTCGACCCTGACAGCCCACCAATCCGGAACCCAAAATGTGGCACCTACGCTTCGCTCCCAGTCCCTGTCGATGCCGTGGTTGGGAAATATCGTGAGAAATTGGGGGAAACAGAAGAATTGGTATGTTCACGTCTTACTTCGATCTTCTATACTGCCAGTGGATTTTGAGTTTCCAGCGAGGGGAGGCCCGCAGGGCAGAAGATAGAGCGATCGGTGAAGCCTTTCAAGTTGGTCGAGCGGAGGAACTTGCTGAATGGGAAGCAAGAAAAGTGGAGCTTCGGAAACAGATCAACGAGCACCAAGCTCGACTGGCAAGAATCTGAACTTCCGTATTTTGTGTTGAAACTGGTAGATGAGTCTTTCACGTTCTCTTTGCATGTCTGCCTTTATGGATGACATATCTGCAAACACAGCGGGAGGTTCGACGACCTCATCATCTAATTCGCCCCTCGCTAGTGATGACCTCATCCATGCGTTCAAGTCGTACGTCCTTTGGAACGCAACGATAGATAACGCCCCGGTACTCGTATTCCGAGTCGACGGATGACGGGTATTAAGCTCTGATGGTATCGAGTACAACCCAGAAACATGTATCACTCTGTCCATGGATGACAGTCTCCTCCATCCCAGTACGAAACTTCCTTCTCATCACCAACAACCAACACATCCTTTTGCATCCACGCCCCATCATACATCTTCTCTATCCACCACTTGAGCACGGGATGTCTCAAGATCCACTTGAAATACTTGTAAAACCTGTCATGTGGAAAAAGTTCCGGGTCAATTCCGAGCAAAAACAGTAAACTTGGAGGATGTCAATTGTAGAAATGCCACACGTACCGCCAGTCATATGCAACGATCACGCGGGGGTTAACCAAAATCCGTTGCATGTTGAATAGGCGTCTGAAATCGTACGGCAGCAAAAATGATTCCGAGGAGAAGCATTCTCCCGGCGCAGACGCACGGAAGCTGACCGGAGGTGTCAATGCAGGGTTCGGACCGCGTAATGAAGGGTCGTTGGCAGCCGGGT
Organism: Gastroboletus turbinatus; assembly: GCA_038090655.1. Lineage (NCBI taxonomy): Eukaryota > Fungi > Basidiomycota > Agaricomycetes > Boletales > Boletaceae > Gastroboletus > Gastroboletus turbinatus. The sequence continues at coordinate 7,145 of JBBPND010000483.1, read as the reverse complement.
GCGTAGCGGGGAGCTCGAATGGTAGTGGATCGGTTGAGAGAGTACGATTAGATCGTAGATGAATGGGAAGGACTGGGTCCGCCTTGAAAACGACGATGCCGTTCCAACATGTGAAGACTGGCACCGGTGACTCGGTTTGCATCGCTTCATAGTCTTCAATGTCGAAGAAGTACGGCCATCTGATAGTAAAGTAAGCTCCATCATCCTCGCACGCGAAAGAAATTTAACAGCACGTACATGCTGCTCGCCAGTCTTCCTTGCTTATCACGTAGAACCCACAAATCATATAGCCTTGACACAGAACGTCAATCCATACAAATTACAAACTATTTTCAGGCTTACCCAAAATTACTGAAATCCATTCCGCACGCCATGTCATACTCTCCATCGGCCGTGTTGAGGAGTTCGATGATCGTTTCCGGCTCGATGTAAATATCATTTGAGAAAACCACCTTGTCGTATCCGCCCGTCTCCACCAAGGGTTCGAGGACGCGATTTCGGAGAGCGGAAAGGAAATAAACGCGAGCATGGTCGCTCGTGTCGTCCGGCCTGGTTGCTTTGTCGTGTATCAATATACGCCTCGATACATTCATGGCGTCTAATCTGTCATCGAGCTGTTGGAGGAGTACTGGAGACTGGTCCTTGCTTCCGCTCTCGAGGATGGAGACGAAGACATTGTCTTCTCCGAGGTAATGAATGGCTTTGATGAGGCTGTCGGACCAATAGGGGAGAATCTGTTCATTGTTGTAAAACATTGCGGTAATAAATATTTTTTCTACAGGTCGGTTAGTGAAGTTGATCGCGAACACAGCCTCGGTTGGTAGCATTTACCTTGGTTCGCATATCCGGTCCTGTTAGGATGTGCATTGGCATTTTTTATCAGCGGGAGATACCGCACGTCCCCTGGATGTTGGTAGTGCAGTCCGACCCAGAGGCTCATGCACAATATCGCAAACCAGAACATAAACTGCATGAACCAGTCGGATGAAAAGAGATGGCGGGATGCCTGATGCTGGAGTGGCGCATGAGGTCTTGATGAGTTTGCATTTTCTTCGATATCCCCTGAATCACGGTCTTCATCGTCTCTTGTGCTTGATGGCTCTCTCTCCTCCAGTGAGTCCGATTCGCTCCGTGCCAGCATGACATACCCTTGCGACGGGTCCGAATGTGAGTTGTATCTGCGTCGCCGCCACTGACGAGCAAGCACCCAGAGCCATAAGAGATGAAGAAATGAGAACGCGGGCACTGCACACAACAACAAGAATAAAAGGCGCCAGCTCCATGGAAAAGCGGGTTTCCAGACGAACCCGTATACCCCAAAGTACCAGGTGGTGAAGTTGTACTCTGCGGCGCTGTACAGCACGCAGAGAAGGACCAGCGAGACCACGCGAGGAAAGAGCACGACTCCGAGGCACCGGAAGACGGAGTGGAGAGTCTTGCTGTCGCTAGCTGCGAATAAATACCGTTGCGTGGCGGAGATCCGACCAAACATTGATGGAGGTGAAAAGTAGAGGAGCTGGGTAATATGGAATACGCCCGCAAGGGTATCCCTGAAATAAATGTTCACAACAATCAAGATGGGCAGTGGCGGTGACTCGGAGTACTGCGGAACCATCATTTCGTAAGATGAGTGGCATAAGTCACGTGGTAGCACACTCCATAGCATCGGGACTCGGGTCAGTTAGCATTTTGGGCCTTGGCTGGGAGGATTTGCCGCCCTCCCACTGGCACTGGCTAAATCCCACATATTGTACGGTAGATACCATCACTGCTTCACTCGCTCCGTACCTTAGACTCTCCCACCACTGCGCCTCCCACCCCTTCATGGTCCTCCGTCACAATCCTGTATCCATCCAGTTCCCCTGGCTTCGTGGACACCAAGTAGATACGTCAGACGTTGTATGTGAACACTTTTCTGGCTCGGGAGCCTAACAGTCTCACCTTCCGTCGATCTGAAGAAACCACCACACCAAGATGTTGCTCGCATATTCTATCACCACGTCTTTCATTACATGCCCACTCATCTGTTGTCTATCAATAATCATGAAACAGGCAGAGTACACTTCAAGTTGATCAATCGTGATAGCCTCAAAGCGGAACACTATGTCACAGAGGAGGCAATCTCTCTGCTCTCTGCGCAATCGCCAGGTCCTTCTAGGGAGGAAGTAATCAGGAGGCTCGTCGGCCAGAAGTTGAGATACGCTGTCTTTTCCCACCGCTGGTCGGGAGAGGAGGCAGCGTTTGAGATGGTGAAGCTGGCAGGCATGGGTGGTCTGGGCACGAACGCGCCGCCAGGGTATAAGAAGCTGGAGAATTTCTGCGCCATGGCGGTGGCACATGACTGCAAGCTGGCATGGGCCGACACTGCCTGCATTGACAAGACAAGTAGTGCAGAGCTCGATCAAGCCATACGTTCCATGTTCAACTGGTATCGAAACTCTGCAATCTGCATCGTCCATCTTGCCGGCTCATCGAATCTGTGCGATTTCGAAAATGATCCCTGGTTTAGGAGGGGGTGGACGCTTCAGGAACTGCTCGCTCCTGTGCAGATCAAGTTCTACAGCAAGGACTGGACACCTATTAGAAGCATCGAGGACTGGCCAAATGACAAGGGCAATGACGAAATCATGCGAGCCGTCTCTGAGACCACCGGCATCAAGGATTACGACCTTCGCCACTTCAGCCCTGGTCTCTTCAATGTGAGGGAGAAGATGGTCTGGGCATCCAGGCGAGAAACCACTCTAGTGGAAGACGTCGCTTATTGTCTCCTGGGGATTTTTGACATCAGTATGCCCATCGCATATGGAGAAGGGAAACGGGCCTTTCGCCGTCTCATGGAGGCGATCGCTCAAGATTGTCGTGAATGGCAGATCTTCGCGTGGGCAGGACGTCATTCACCATATACCATTGTATTCCCCGAGTCCCCTTCTGGCTACGGACCAGAGTTCCTGGGCCACATTGATGCTTCTGTACTCAACCCAGAACGTCCCGTTCATCGACCATGGGACCTTGGTTATCCATTCTATACCATGACCAAAAAAGGACTCGAGATAAAAGTCCTCTTGGTGGAGGTGATGCTGCAGATTGACCGGGACTCGGACCCTGAGGCGGGTCCCCCTTACGAGCACCTCACGCTTTGCCCTGGTTCACAGGACCAGAGGTACTTTCATGACATAGAGGTCGTTTGCGACACCAGATTCTTGCTCTATTCTCAGTGGGCGGTTGGTATCATCAGTTACCAGACAGATGGCAATGGCGAGCAAGACGAGATGGGAGAACTAGATGGAAATACAAGTTATGTCTGCTTCCTCCTCGGAACCGGGATTTACAGTCCCTATGGGAAGTGGGAAAAGGTTGGCACTAGAAAAGTCCTTAGCATTCGCACTAAAGAAGTCGTGAGGAGAAAATTGGTGACTTTGTGGCTATAGCATAATTGTCATATGTATTCACTTTTTCCTTCCCTCCAGAGTGCGATAAGAACTAGTCTTTCGTGTTCTTCCACATGTATTGAGCGTTCCATGGCGCGAACTCATCAATAATAAATATGATTAACTGCCAAAGGTCTTGGATTGGTAGCCTCCTAGCTAGGGCACAATCGATGACACGAGGCACGACTAAGACGATTAAAGGATACAAGGAACGGCAATAAACCTGAAGTCGACGAGTAGCAGCACGCTCCCTTCGTCGCACGTACCCTACTACTAGCATGCTCTGGTGACTGGAGTTCCACTAGGAACGGGAATCAGTAGAGATGAGGATCGCCTGACAAACGACGTACCGTAGCTGTGTATGACGGAAAAGCTACCACAAGAGATCCAACACCTGTAGCTCGTGTTTCCTCGTTTCCTTGCTCTCGAGGAAGACTACCTTTTCAGTGTCTACCTTCTCCCACCTCACCTGCACGGAGCTCCTCTGTAGCAGAAAGCCAAAATACCGCTCTCCTCCGCGCATTTCACCCTTGTCTGGATCGTCCGTCCAATCGTAGTCGACGACGCCGATGGCCATCTGAGCGCCCGCTTTGGATAACGGCTCGACTTTGTTGATAGAAGCTTTATGCGAACGCGACTTGACCGCGTATCCTGTTCTCCAACCCCGTTTGAGAGTAACATGTACGAAGATGACCCTGATCTTGAGGTGATCATAACCAAGGGAAAATGAACGATCCCCGCACAAACGATAGCGATGTGTATTTTGATGGAGCTCATGGTCTCGATGCCGCGTGCCATAGCAGGCAGGGGAAGAGGGTATTGCGGGATGGTCATTTGCACGTTGGCCTGCCCACGCAAAGACGTCGCATTCGCGGGATTTAGGGATGATATGGAGCATCAAGCGGAGGAATGCCTTCTCGCGCTCCTCGGGGTCTGACTGGTCAATCTCCATGTGGGAAACAAAGATTGATATCAGGCAGTATGCTGTATCTGCGGGTACAGCTGTTTCCCGCCTCGACGCCCAAGTTAACTTCTCTCTGACCCTGTTTGGACCAGGCAGGAAGGAGCGCAGATCACCGATGGATATTCCAGATGCCTTCGAAAGCGCAGCAAGAAAGTTCATGTCTGCCTTATCATTCTCGGCTCTGGGGCTTCCGTCGTTGAGAGGCTGCCATCCAGCTCCGTAAAACTTTATCCTTATGGGAGCGAGTAGCTCGGGCAAAGACCATCCTCTACGAAACCATTTGTCATGTTCTAATTCCGAGAGAGAACGGGTGCTCGCAAGGTATACGATACAGACATACGCATTGCGGAACCAGTCAAACCCGGATTTGGCCGCTGCCTGCCGTTCTCCGGGTGTCCCGTCAATGCAAACCGTGTCAGCCCAAGCAAACTGGCACTTGAAGGTAAACTTTGCAAGTTTGATGAACTGCTCAAGCTTGCTCCAGCCAGGGCCATCGCGTACCGAATCCAGGGATATCATATGCCGGTACTCGAACTCCCCAGCGTCTTGCCAAGTATGCGATAGGACAGCGTATTTGACAACGCCTTTTACGATGGTTCGAATGACATCTTCCCTGCTTTGGTTCGCATACGAAGTATATTGTTCGATGTCTGCCTCCGTGATTGATTCGATAACCGTGACATGCTTCTGTTTGACTGCATCGCGGCTTATGATGCTAGGTGTGGTGTCGAGATAAATGAATCGGGAGGGGATATTTTTGAGGTGTTCGTCGAATGCTTCCACTACTTCACGGATAGGCATGGAACGTTCGCGTTTGGATTGCAGTTCGAACACTGGATCCTGAGTGGGTTTTGTAAGGAATTACAATAACTATGGTGCTGGTGCTTACGTCTGAATGCTTCAAGAGGTGCGCGCTAGTACATCGCACCCCCGACCGGTCCACGGCGAGGGAAAAGGTTGGGGAGAGAGTTTCAGAGAGAAGTAGCTCGGAAGTGAGAGACGGTCCCAGCCACACGCCCGCCACACGCCCCCGTCAGGGTCCCAGCCCGCAACCCCCGTCCTACGTACGGCCGCCGCCGCGCGTTGGAGCCAGAAAGTCTGCCGGTAAAAATTAGAATGACAGAACAACCATTCCAGAAACATACTCTGACACTGGGTTTCCTGGAATCATCGCTAGGGTTAAGCCAGAGCGAGCCGTGGTACCAAGGAACGAAACGAACATTAGAGTATTACTATACGAGATGAGTCTATCTCATATTAATGCCTTCCACTGTCAAGTGGTACATCCTTTGGCAACCCAGCCATTACAACAAACAAACGAGCTCCAGTGCTAGTTAGTCTCAGAAACCTGCCCACTTTGCTCGGTCTACGGTATCGGCAGTACAAACCCATTGAATATGATCCCAATTTCCAAACCAACTCTTTCCCCGCAACGTCCCACATGGACTCTGAGAAAACCAGCCCTAAACCCGACCGCGGAAAAAAAAAAAAAAGACGAGGAACGCAAAATCCTGATAATCCGGCATGTGCCCGATTTCACCACCATGGATGACAATCTCCCCCATCCCACCGCCAGATGTGCTTCGCATCGCCGACAACCATCACATCCTTTTGCATCCACGCTCCATCGTACATCTTCTCTATCCACCACTTGAGCACCGGATGTCGCATGAACCACTTGAAATACACGTAAAACCTGTTGTGTAGAAAAAGTTGAATACCGGGAGCAACAGCAGTGGCAAAATTAGCGCCACGTCCGCCAATAGCGGACGAAAGCAGAAAACATATTAAATATAGAGACATTTCGCACGTACCGCCAGTCGTATGCAACGATCACGCGTGGGTTAACAAAGATCCGTTGCATGTTAAACACCCGTCTGAGATCGTATGGAAACAAGAATGATTCAGAGGAGAAGCATTCTCCCGGCGCAGACGCGCGGAAACGGACAGGAGGTGTCAATGCAGGGCTCGGACCGCGTAATGAAGGGTCGTTGGCGGCCGGGTGCGTAGCGGGGAGCTCGAATGGTAGTGGATCGGTTGAGAGGGTACGATTAGATCGTAGATGGATGGGAAGGACCGGGTCGGCCTTGAAGACGACGATGCCGTTCCAACATGTGAAGACTGGCACCGGTGACTCGGTTTGCATCGCTTCATAGTCTTCAACGTCGAAGAAGTACGGCCATCTGATAGCGAGGTGAGCTTCCACCTCTCTCGCACGGGAAAGCAGATGAATGGGCACATACATGCCACTACCAAGTCTTCCTTGTTTATCACGGAGAACCCACATATCATATAACCTTGATACAAAACGTCAATGCATACCATGGCGAAACACAGGCTATTCTCAGGCTCACCCAAAATGACCGAAATCCATTCCACACGCCATGTCATACTCTCCATCGGCCGTGTTGAGGAGTTCGGCGATCGTTTCCGGCTCGATAAAGATATCATTTGAAAAAACTACCTTGTCGTATCCGCCATTCTCCACCAAGGGTTCGAGGACGCGATTTCGGAGAGTGGAAAGGAAGTTGATGCGATTATTGTTGCTCATGTCGTCCGGCTTCGTGATCTCTGTGTCTTGCGTCAATATACGCCTCGGTACATTCATGGTGTCTAATCTGTCATCGAGTTGTTGGAGAAGTGTCGACGTTTGGTCCTCGCTTCCGCTCTCGAGGATAGAGACGAAGACATTGTCTTCTCCGAGGTAATGAATGGCTTTGACGAGGCTGTCGGACCAATAGGGGATGACCCGT
>JBBPND010000482.1:0-11137 GCA_038090655.1 Gastroboletus turbinatus | reverse complement strand
TGCTATCTATTATAGTATCTACAGATTTTGGTAGCCATGTTGTGTTAATAGCAACTAGGCTTGCTTTGGGCGAAATATTTAATTTCTCCCTGAGGTTCTAATGAAATATTCCCAAATTTTGAGGGAATGTAGGTTATACTAAGGCTCATCTGGCCCTAAAGTATTGAAGGATTCTAACTGCTGCAAGTGGTAGAATTTGTTTTTGGGTGGTGGGTTCTTCTACTGACCATGCATCTAACTAGTTTGGTGCAGGTCACTGGGGTGGCTGCCGAAAAAAGGTGAGTAGCAAGCTCATTAGCGTGATTGTACTGATATCCCCAGTTTACAACCTTAGTCTGGGCGGTGAACCTCGATCGTTCCGTTCTGATTGGACCAATACAACTTTCCACAGGCTCTTTGCCAACAAGGTAAGTGATATCTGTCCACAGCATACTTTACTTATGATTTCTTAGCTAAAGGGACTTCCAAAGGCATTTTTCACGCATGTCTGGACTTCATGCGCAATGCTTATGGCCCCCACAACTACCCCCGCCACTGATCTGTTTCGCTACCCACATTTCACACTTGTGCACAGGGTCCATGGTGTGTCTGCACCGGAATGCGAGCACGTGCAGAATCTTGTCATCTGGAACCCAAAGTTCGGGTATAGTCACTGGCATATCATCGAAACCTCCAATATATTCGATGACAGTACAACGGTTGTAAGTATATTCTTTGTTATTTTTTAGCAATACTAAATACGAAGATACAGGTTCACTGGTTCTCTGATTCGGTCGCGCAAGACATTCTTTACCACACACTTCAAAATCCGCACTCCGCCGGTTGGTTCTCTGTTGTATCGCCAATGTTAGATGACAATGCTGGCTTCAGCTTTCGGCCGTTAAAAGAGGGGTGGCTATGAATGGTGTCATTTGTGCTCGCATGGGTAAGTCCATCGATCAATAACGACACTATATACAGATCACAGACTATTATTTTAGCTTGTTGTCGGCATCAAAGGTGATGTATTGCAACTAAACAATTTCCACCAATCGGAACTTCGTACGGATCACCTTAGAGCTGTTAAGCAACAGTTCAACATCATTTTTGACTTCCTCCTCAGTATCTTCCATCGCAACAATTAGTATCTTACTCCTGAGGAGATGGATCATGCCCAGCTCGCCCTCTCGGAATGAATTCAGGTGCAGCCGGTCTGGCCCTAACGTACGCGAGTGTAGATATGACTTTGGACTCGTCGTTTACTTGCATTCATATATTTGTATCCTGATCTCTGATTGTGTGCTTTCCAGTATCACCAGCATTTTCCGATTTGAGTGCCACGTCAACCATATTGATCAATGATCAATGATTTTCATGTCCACTGTGCACCTCAGGACAACGAGTCACACTTCTATGTGTCCACGGTGTATGCTGCTGATGACAAGGCATTACGGGCACTTTTCGAGTATGCCAACCTTTGTTTTCTCTCGTTCTCCTCCCTCACTTTATCACAGCATTGTCCAAAAATTGCCACATGACCTTCATACAACTCTCTTGCCCGTCTATGCTGACCTATTAGCCAAGCCCCTTCTTCCCTGTCCCATCACAACCCCTGTGCTTACAGTGCTGCTAGCGATGTTGTCAGGATGTTTTAGATACCTTCTCGTGCCATATATACACTTGGATCTTTTGCAACAAATGTGGTCTTCATTCCATGCTGTCCTACCGGGTTGTAGTCCCGAAGTACAGCATGCTGCCGCCGAGGGAATCTGTACTATGCAAAGTTAGCATACCTCACTTTTCACACTTCCAGTGTACTGATTTCCCTGCTTGTGATGCCCATGTCATAGGTGGGGTAGACTAGGACAGCCGTACAACGGTGTTCGTGGTCTCAGTGCACCCTGACCAGTTTGGTAGGTCTCGTACAATTGAGGTAAGACAACTATGTACTTCACTTTACGGATGGATGGCACATTAACAGCGATTCTCGCCAGCCCACCAACACTAGATGTCGTTTTGTCATTTCCAGAGCTATACCTGCACTTGCAGACATGCATCATATTGCATTTGGGATCGTTACATCTTAGCGCACTCAAAATCCTTTTTTTGAAGTTGGTTGAAATCATCTCATCTCCAGATGAGCAAGCTGTACTGAAACAGTATTTGCAGGGTGAGGTCTCCCTGGACGTTCAGGGAGTGCGCGAACGGGTGTTATGAATCGGTCGCGTTGGACAGATGATCAAGGATGACGAGCTGCTGGCCACTGACCTTTGTATCAGATGGTTGATCTGTGAGTTTCTGTTTTGTCTCTGTTCAAATTCATTTGAATGTTCCTATATAGATAACTTCATAGATTTAATTTGTGTAGGCCCATTCGGATCCATGCAAGACGCCAGTGGTCCTTGATGTTGGGTTACTGTGCTCTATGCAGCAAAATTCCCGTCGGGGTCCTTACAAACAAAGCCTCTCCCACTCTTTGCAACTCATACATATAGCATGCACAATTGGTACTGATGGTAGGGCAATGACGTCCCTTTGGACTCCTACATCAACTGATTCTTGAGCCGTCCTTTTTGGCTGCCATGGCGGGGTAGCTTTGTCTTCTGTGTGTTCAAGGCTTGGGGGTCGCAAACACTTTCTCGAGCTTCTTGTCACTTCACCTGGGCAGTCTAGTTCTGGATTGCATCGAGGTGAGTATTACAGCTGTTTTCATAAGTATGTGGAAAACATATTCTCGAAAGTCACGCCTCGGAGACAACCGGGAAAGGACCCCGAGCGCAGCTGAGTGGGCAAATAGCTGGCTGAAGTAAGCATGGTTCGTTGCTACCGTATCCACCATATGCCTGCGCACTGCTGAATCGTGTTTGACAATGTCAAAGCCCAGATCCCGCTCCTCCATAAAGCAAACCACACCGTCAAAGACATCTGTCACATCCTAGGCGTCCGGAAATCCCTTGTATACAAAATGCTCTCACTATACTCAAAATATGGCACCGTCACTAATCCTTGTAGATACTCTCGTCTTACTGGGTGCCCACATATACTCAGCTCTGCAGACATTGAGTTCATATCCACTGTCATCCAGCATTGCAGTACCATATATCTTGATGAGCTCCAGCAGGAGCTTTGGATCAAGCGCTGCAAACATGTCACCATCCCTACCCTTCTTTGAACCCTCCAATGTCTTGGTATCACCCAAAAAATAGTCTTGTCTGCTGCTGCAGAGCAGAATGAAGAGACACGTGCATTGTATATGAATTGTATTGCTGCAGAGGTGCCTGACCCGAATATGCTGGTTTTTATTGATGAAGTGGCCAAGGATAAATGAATGTCCATCCGTCAACACGGATGGTCAACAAAAGGCGTTCGTTGCTGTGTCAGGAAATGCTTCGTCCGCGGTGCCAGATTCTCCATTATTCCCACCATCACTCTTGATGGAATCATTGCGTACGACATCGTTGAAGGCCTGGTCGACAGTCAACGCTTTTTGAAAATTTTGCCGGAACATGTGGTATGTCTCCCACTTATACGCTTTTGATCTACTCATCGTCACACAGATGCCTCTCACCACCCCATACCCCGGTCCCCGCAGCATCATTGTAATGGACAATTGCCGCATTCACCAGAGTGAGGACATTCGTGTTCTCATTGAGGACATGCACTGTACGTCCTATACCTACACCTGTTCAATCTCTACTAACTACCTGCTATAGTTTGCAAGCTATTCTTCCTTCCTCCCTACTCCCCCGACTATAATCCCATCGAGCAAGCTTTCACTGTGATCAAGGCATACTTCTGCTGCCACACCAATGATTTTTCAATGACCGCAATAGCTCGTGCATGCCAAACTATCACACTGGACAAGGCAGAGGGCTTTTTTCAAGCATCAGGTTATATCATGTAGTGTACCATGTATCCTATGATTGTTATCATGTACAATCATGTACGAAATGATGGATGTGAGATTGGCTTCGGACAAGACTTAGCGTGACACGATCAACACGAAACTAGATTTGGGCTATGCAAACGATGTTGATATCCTAGTACATGAACAAACCATCGGCAGAATCCTCTGCATCCTCGCAAACGACATAACCTTTCGGAACAGGAAGCCAAATCCCATGGTCTGCAGACTGGTACCAAAGATCATGATCTTTGGGTCCATCGTCATCACCAGGTTCCATTGGAGGTCCTGTGAAATGACAACCACCCTCATCATGATACTTCTTCTCATAAGCGACTTTTTTCTTCGGCGGACACCTGTTGGGCTCTGATCAGTGCTACGGCGCTTGCGCTTTGCGTCAGGACCATTCCACCACATGGTACAAACTCTCTTCAAATGAACAATATCACCATTTGGAATTCCAATTTCCTGAAGCGTCTTGTCATCGATATCGCCAAAAATGTCAGGACCAATGTGCTGCGCAAGAAGTTTGCGCTCATACATGGTGGCATTGGCGACACCAAGATCCGTTTCAGTGTACTTGAGGAACCGGAAGAGCTGTGAAGGCGACGGAAGTGGAGGTGAGGTGGTCCTTTCTGCTGTGTGACGGACAGGCGTCAATGGAGCCGGAGTGGATGCAGCATGAGAGAAGACATTAGAATTGACCAATGTCTGAAGCAATAAGGTAGATACAATCGAGTTGAAGTCGGGCGCTGGATTTGGAGACAGCGGTGGCTGCGAGTAGCTTTGTGCCTTGCGTGCCGGGTGCAAAATCGGCGCTTTGTTGGCCATGTCGAATGATGGTATATTGGGTGGCATGGTCAGCGTTGCCTGCCCTTTGTCCTATAGACTGATTAGAATTTTTTTTGGAAATGTGATCATTTGATGTACACACCAAAGCCCGAGCCCAGTCAAGAACCATGGCTGGAGTAAGCTGCATGGCACCTGATGGCCCAACATATGTAACGCCCTCGTCATGCTCATTCTTGTACATTTTGACGAGCTTTGTGCGCCATCGAGCAAGCCACATGTCCAAGTCTAAGGCTGTTTTCGACAACAGGGCGTGAATCTTGTTGAATACATTAGAAATTTGCCTGATTAGAAAAAAAAGATAGAAACCTGGTGATTGTCCGAGGCGTCTGACTCTTCACCCTCAGAGTCACCATTACCAGCCTGATACAACAGGAGTTTCTCGATATTCTTCATGTCCACAAGAATCTTCATTACACCCAAAGGATCACCAGTGTCGAAATTTTTTTGCACCATGCTCTTGTAATCTAGCTTGTTGTCTACGTCCATTGCATCACTGATGCGTTGGCTAAATATAAATTTGATGAGACTCGGACTCGGATGCAGGGAAAAAAACCTACCCTTTTACCTTCAGGGTGATGAACTTGAACGAGAACCATTGCTTGCTAGATACCTTGTACTGCTGTTTGTCGTGCTTCTCAAGAATGCCATCCAGGAAGTTGACGTAGTTGTTCTCTTCAAGCACAAAGAGTAATTCCTTCGTCTTGATGGATTTTTCTTCGTGCCTGGCAGAGGGCTTGCCCTTGGTAGTGAACTGTTTGCACCTTGAGTAGACAGTGAGAGCTACAGTGAAGGCATACAGCCTCTCCGAGTCTGGGGAAGATTTCTCAGCCGTTTCAGCCATGGGAAACGAAGTAGAAGCTGCGGACTTATGGCTACTGTACGTCATCCGAGTCACTCAGCTGCACCCTGGGTCCTTGCCCGGTTGTCTCCAAGGCATGACTTTCGAGAATATGTTTTCCACATACTTATGAAAACAGCTGTAACATGTTTGCCCACTATCTTTGAGGAGAATGACAACATCGCAGTGATTGTTGATTGACTTTTTGAGATAGATATGGACTTCTTCATCGGATAGGGCTGTCAATCAATTCGGTCAATTGGCGGGGATTGGCGAGGACAAGAGAAACTCAACACCTCTGTTGGTGCGTCTTTGTGCGATCTTATTCTGGGGCATTGGTGGGTTCGTGTTTGAGCAGGCAATTATCCTGAACTCGGCGTGTCACGCTCTGCTTTACAGCATTACCTTTTTTGGCACTTGTGTCATCGTCATATCCTCATGTCACGCTCTGCTAAGCGGGTGCACTATTTAAATGCATGCCGAAAGACTGATCTTCAGACTCATTTCTTTACTCTTTACTCTACCCTCCCTCTCAATGTCTAACCTCCCCTCCCCTGCTTCGGGCACCAGTGAGGACTCTCTGTTGGCCAGACACAAGTGCTCACGGGTGAACACCTTACAGATCGGGCAAAGAAAACGACTGTATGTTGACAGTAGGGTAGAAGCACACAGGACCCATTGGTGCATCACGGACGCCACTTTGGACACACCATTCACGCTTTTTGCAGTGTCCAGACATTGCTAACCAATGGCCTCTTCATGACAGGCGAATTAGGTGAGAGGGAACTGGAAACCTTTTCCGAGTTGTAAGTATATTTTCAACCTAAAGTCCAGTGCACCTGAGAAAATATACCACAGCGAAAGGAATGAGTTCTCCATGTATCTCCTATTGTTGAAGCTAGTGCCGTCGCTCAAGGAGCGCCTGATTTATTCCTCTGAAGAGGACGTGATCTCCGTAGCGGGACTAGTAAGTCAACATGTACTACAGAATGATCAACTGCCTGACTGCTTACACAGATCCAGAAAGGTGTTAACGGCGCCAGGTCCGATGATACGAAGGGGATGAAATGTGCCATTATTGACTGGATCACACCAAAGGGTCAAACCCTTAACCCCCATATCCCCCGTAATGTGAAGGCTTGTCGAGGATTTTACCATGAGCGTACCGGGGCACTGCTTTGTCCTGTTGGTTATGACTGGGCGAATGCGGAGTACATTTTTTTAAGTTTGTTTCATCCGTTCCCATAACAATCTGTTGCAGAATCAAGGAAAAGCTGCACACTGGGCAGCTGCAAGTCACGGGCGATCAGTGGCCAATCTTTTTGTATGCAAACTACTCATATGATCTGGAAGATCCATGGAATGGTTTGTTGCGTAGTGGGCTTTTGATCTCGGTTAGTCATCTGTTTTTGCACGGAGTACTGATGGATTGTTCAACCACAGGCCTACAAACATATTTTCACCTCTCCGAGCTTGGTTGACCTAGATGAGCCAAAGGCGACACGCTTGTGCAATGCTCGCATCCACGGGATGTACTCCATCACGAAAGTGTCAATCGCTTATGTTACCACGCAAGTAAGTCTAGCGGTTGTGGTTTTCCCTCCAGCCGACAACAACTCACTCTTCAACAGGCTCATTTTGCGTTGACATCAGCCCAAGTTTTCTTGCACTCCGACCTTATGACGGACTCAGAGCGATTTTATAGCAGTATCTTGGAGGTCCTTAAGACCCGGATGAGAAAGACGAGGTCATACAGCTTCTAACATGGTGGAATTGGTAAGTTAATTAATCTGATTCCTGTTGACAATAACCATGCTAATGATTCAGTAGACAGATTTTCCCGTCCAGCAACGAAAGCAATCAGTTACCTTCCAAGAACAGTGCTATGTCAAGAATCCGTCAGAAACAAGCGGAGATCAAGGCTCGTGCCGTCACTACCAATATTGCACCCACGCCCACCAGTTGTGATTCATCTGGATTAATGTCAGTGTCTGCATCTGTGTCCGCACGGGCTGGCGACAATTCGTCAGTTGCTGCCGGCAATGTGCCCGCTGCTGTGCTGGCTGTTGGAGGTGTCGCTGCTCAGGCCCAGTGAGAAACGGTTATAGTCAGATATACCCACCCGTATGAGCCTATTCCTGGTGTGTACTCGGATGTACCTGGTTCTACAGCATCTACAGAATCTACACATTAGTAGCCTATGGTACAAGGGCTTTGTTTCCCATTATTATCATACAATAGATTTCAGTATAGCCAATCTTCCGACTCTGCTGTTCCCAAATTGATGAGCAGATTGCCTATCCCTCCGATGGCTTAGTCACCCCCTTGAAGTAGGAAACATCTCCGATGCTTGCTTTCGCACTTGTCTACATCCACCTACATCCAAGATGCCCACCATTGTCAACCCAAAGCTCGATCCCGCAAGTCCGGAAGCACACCCATCTATCGTGCTTGCACCAAAAAATGTCATGGTCCTCGAGGTTGACAACCTTCTCTCAGGTTGGCCAACCTACGTGATTAACTATACTCCCGATGAACCGGGACCGATCGTGAGCATTTCTTTGTCTACGGTTAGCTAAATGATACAGATGGTAGTATAGAAATTTATTCTAAGACTCAAAGACGTCCAAAAGTATGTATGGATTGATGATGAAGACAACGAAGATGACAGCGCTGCTTGTAATAACAAAGGTACATACATTCTCTTTTGCATAGCATCGTACAAAAGCACTGAAAAACCTTGTTTACAGTCACAAAAGATTTATACAAGGCAGCGACAGTCACTGTCAATCTTTCTGAAATGTACGCATATATTCACCACTCCCTCTTACTGACCTCAAGTCGTGTCCCAGGACACAGCAGATGCACTCGGATGCCAAGAAACACCCAGTTGACGCTATCCCGGTTCACATTCATGGCATCACACACGAAGTCAAACCGAAGAAATGCAAAGTTTTCTATGATGAGACGAACACTGCCTGGCCACCTGCATATCCACGTGGGTATCGTGATGTCGCCTCAAGTGCAAGTACGAAGCTTTTCTGCAGCCTCAAGACCATTCCTGCCGGAGTCAAGGCTGTTCAGCCCGAAAACAAACCAGGTGATGCAAGTGGCCTGGCGAACGAGAACGGTGTACTCTAAGACAGGACTTGTAATACATAGCGCTTCCAACTGTACTTTTTGCCCATCCGCAATCAGATGTATTTTTGCTGTTCTCTGAGTCCTTCAAGTCTGTCTCCATTGTGACAATCACACTGTGTCTTGGAGGATTCACCAGATCCTGGTGTACTCGATGCTCGTCATTACTTGTAGACCCATAACAGTGGTAACTGACTTTGCTTCTGGTTATCTTCAGAGTTTTTATTCACTTAATTCTACGTAGATCTCAGTTTTGCCATGCTGCAAGAATGGTGGTGCGTTTGTCGCAGGTTTTGCAATGGCCAGCGAACACTCCTCCACTCTAAACCCACATGGTATCGACATCTCCAGCAAGCTGATCCAGATGAAAAGGAGGCAATCAAGCTGGCCGGCCTTCCTCCTCAGTTTCAATCTTCCATTCCTGCGTGTCGATCCCGTGCAGAAGATGATATTCCTTCTTCAACTCGCCCGTTGCAATGAGCCCGTGTTGATACTGATCTGGTTCGTCTTTTCGTGAATGTTTTTGGCCAAGACTGACTCTATTTTACAGGATGATGATGAACACCATCCACCATATCAACCCGCCCGTCGATATCCCCTCTGATCGAGACGATTTTCCACCCCCACCCCCACCCCCACATTGATCCTCCTCCTGATCATGCTGCAGATGCTGGCCCTGTCCCGAATACTCGTGTTGAGCTTGATTTAGATCAGCTCATGGCAGGCACACATCTCGACTTTCTTCAAACCAAATTATCATTCATCCAAGATATTAGGAATGCCACGTTAGATGATGGTCATGGTCTCACCGGCGATGCGTTGCAGAGGCTATGGAATCCCACCCAATCCACTCCTGAAATCAATGACTCAGTCACCCAGCTTGCGCTTACGATATTCATTGCGTTGGAACACTTGTCTCAGGAAACCTATGAGAAGATATGGAGAGCAATTGAGAAATGCTATGAATCTACCCTTCCATCGTTTTACAAGACGAAGAAGTTGCTCACCAAGATCAGTGGTGTTGAATCCGTCATCAATGACATGTGTATTAATTCCTGCGTCGCGTTTGTGGGGCCATACTCTCATCTTGAGCAATGTCCCAATTGTCAAGAGCCTCGATTTGATGAGGCGAAGCTTCTCCAATCTCATGGACAAAAAAAATCCCCCCACACAGTTTTTCATACCATCCCCATTGGCCCACAACTACAGGCGCAACGATGTAGTCCTGTCACTGCCCAGAGGTTTCGCTATCGTGAATGCCGTACACAGGAGATTATTGAGGAAATTACCCGCAACCCAGAAGGCTATGTTAATGCCTATAACGACATTTTTACCGGCTCGGCCTATCTTAACGCCGTTCGTGATGCCAGGATCAAACCAGATGACATCCTCCTTATGTATTCTTTCTATCGATGGTGCCCAGCTGTATGAGAGCAAGTCCTCTGACTGCTGGATCTATATTTGGATCATCCTTGAATGTTCTCCCAAGGAGCGCTACAAGAAGAAGTGTGTCCTCCCTGGCGCAATCATACCGGGACCAAACAAACCAAAGTTCATCGAGTCATTTCTATACCCTGGATTCCATCACATCTCCGCCCTCCAGCACGAAGGCCTTCGGGTCTGGGACGCCTCTGTTAATCGTTTTTTCACATCTCACCCCTTCCTATTTCTCACGTGTGCTGATGGCCCTGGGTTACTCTGTTTGAGTGGTCTCGTTGGCCACTCTGGAAAACACGGTTGTCGAATGTACTGTCCCATCAAAGGACAATACAAGCCCCGTGGATCACAGTACTATCCGGTCCTACTCCTGCCCACGCAATATCACGTTGATGGGTGTGATCATCCTGATATCGATCCAATGTCTATCACTCCTGGTACTTCGGAACAATACATCACAAAGCTCAAGTACCTCATGTCTTCGCAGACAAAGGCTCAGTATGAAAAACGTCGCTTGGATACAGGCATTGTTGCGCCCAGTTTTCTCCTAGGTCTTCAACCTTCTCTTATCCTTGGCATCCCTGAATGTTTTTCGTCCGAAATCATGCATTTCTCTGGCGCAAATATGGCATCGCTGTTCGTAGATCTCTGGCATGGAACGATGAACTGTGATGAGGCCACAGACAATCGGAATAGTTGGGATTGGCAGGTTCTTGTGCACGAGAAATGGGAAGAACATGGTCGTGCCGTTGCGAATTGCAAACCACACCTTCCTGGTTCATTTGACGTCGCTCCCCACAATCCAGCTGAGAAGATCAACTCGTTCTACAAGGCGACTGAGTTTATCACATGGCTCTATCACCTGGTAGATCCGATACAAACATGTACATACCGTAGTATGCTATATAAACCCCAAGGCTAGTACTGGTATCCCCAGTCTAGTTCTCTTGGGTTTTCCCCTCTCAAGTCGGACTCAGTAGAATCCTTCC
>JBBPND010000481.1:0-11139 GCA_038090655.1 Gastroboletus turbinatus | reverse complement strand
AGAAAGAAAGTGAAAGCAATTACAATTCAAAGAAAAGATCATCAATGTAGATTGATGAAGTGTTTGCCTCTATTGTGGCAAGTACCTGGAAGGCGTCACGGGCCCCGTAAGATGAAGGAAGAAGAGAAAAGGGGTCTGATGACAGCAAAACTGTAACACATGGGGTCTATACAACAAGAAATATGAGGACCGCAAATCCTCACCGGATATCATCATTTCCATACAGCAGCTAGTATACCCAACACATCACAAAGGTACCATCGAGCCTGAGCGTCCCTATGCTTGTGTTGTGCTCGCTCCCCGTCGCTTTCCTCCCCCACGTGCTCACGGTCACTGTTCACCCTTGTCCCTGTACTCCCCTCGCACCATGCTCGCCCACCCAACACCCTCACATGCAAATACGAGCACTGCCATTGGGTGCCAGTACTGCATAAGTCTCGTGAACTTACCTAAGTCACGTTAAGTGCTGTCTGACCCGAAATTAATCCATGGATATAAGCTTTGTATAAGAGCCTCCATCTTATGAGGCTTAGTCTACTTAATCACCTTAGTCATTTTAGTTTTTTTTTTTTCTTGAGCCAAGCACAATTAAGACAGTTAAGTCACCATTAAACAAATTGAGGTTTTCCTGATGTAGCTGTGGAATGGGTGATTGACATCAAATTTGTCATTCGCATTGACATATGTCACTATCCTGGTTCTTGGGTTTCCACCTGGTTACCTGCTTGATGCAATATATGGCAATGCAGTTCAAGATGCAGCTGCAGTCAGACGGAAGCCTGAGTGCTCAGCTTCCATGACCCATTGAATCAGGTGGTCCCTCTCACATCCAAGACAGCAGTACCACAAATTAGGTAAATGTCTGATTTGGTTATTATGAATGGTAAGCAACTATGGATTCCTCACATTTCATTTGTTCATATAACATGGACCCTGTTGAATGAAGCCATATACTGGCAGAGTTCACAGAGCTCTACATACCTGGATTGGAGTGGTGGTTGCTAGAACGTAGCGGATCGAGTAAGAGAATCAATTAGAACTCAGTTCTGCTGAGTCTGTAACTAAATACATGAGGTGTGTGAACTAATGGACTAATAAGTACTACATAATGTTCAACACTCCCCCTTGTCTAATATACCATAATATATTGTAGACATCTAGAGTACATTCGCACAATCAATCATGAAAGGCAAGGTTCTGAAACTCTAAACCAAGCTGAGCCCTGAACTTCTCAAATTTGATGTATCTGAGGTTCTTTGTGAACATATCCACTGGATTATCATCTCCAGGGATATAGTAGAGGTCTATGTGCTTAAATATCATCACTGCATCGCGTACAAAGTGGTACTTGATAAGGATGTGTTTAGATTGTTTTTGGTGACTAAATTCTCTGCAATGAAGAGTGATCCTTGATTGTCACCACAGATGGGAATGGATTTAAGGTTATACCCGAGTTCCTCGAACATCCGTTTGATCCACACAGCCTAGTGAGAACAATCGCTCAAAGCCATATATCCTGCTTCTGTGGATGAAAGTGCTGTGGTTTTTTGTAAATGTGAATTCCACAAAAACACACCATTCGCAAGTTTTAGGTGATAATCTGTCTGTGAGTGACTGGTGATTTTATCTTGACCCCAGTCAGAGTCAGTACATGTGGTAATGCCTTTGCCAGAGGCACCATCATAGACCAACTGGTAGTCAGTCATGCCAAGTAGGTAGTGGCAGATGTAGAGAGCTTTATCTAGGTGCTCTTGGGATGGGTTGGTGGACTGGTGGACCATTTGTGTGACAGCATAGGCAATATCAGGCCAGGTGCCAATCATAAGGTAAACC
This sequence comes from Gastroboletus turbinatus, assembly GCA_038090655.1. NCBI lineage: Eukaryota > Fungi > Basidiomycota > Agaricomycetes > Boletales > Boletaceae > Gastroboletus > Gastroboletus turbinatus. Next base: position 9,306 of record JBBPND010000481.1, on the reverse strand, counting down.
AGGGAACCTATGACTTGCTGGAAGTGTGATCACAACTCAGCATCAATAGGGCCCTCATTCTTCAGCAGGTAATAACCCTGAGGAAGAGGAATGGAAGCAGGTTGTGCGTTGATCATTCCGCAATGCTTGAGCACCTTGTTGAGGTAGCTTTGCTGGTAAATTATAATGCATTGACCTTCTTGATGTATATTCATGAGGAATTCACATGGTTCCCCGAGATCTCGACATTCCCACTTTTTCATAAAGGTGGCCTTGATCTTTTTGACAAAATACAGCTCACTCCGGAAGGCATTCCGGTTCTCCGGGCCTCTGGAGAATAGATCCAGGTACTCCACTATTCAGGAGTTAGGAGTTACAACTCCGGAGCGTTAACCATTCTTACAGACCGAATTGGGTGACAACACGGTCAATGAGGGCAGTCTGAGACAGGCTGACTGTGCGTGCGTCCTGATCGTGGGAGAGTGCGATGCCAACACAGAAGTGTGCATCGCCCACATCAGAGACTTGCCAGACCAACTGTAATTGGTCATAGAAGGAATGTAGTGCTTTGTGTGAGCTGCTGATCATGAAGAAGTCGTCAATGTGTATGGCCGTGATGACCATTTGATTGCTGATACATTGGTGGTATATGCAATATTCGCATTCCAAGCGAGAGAAGCCCCAGAGGGACATTTGATGATGTAGGGTTTCATTCCAGATGCGGTCGCTCTGTTTCATACCATACAGACCCTTTTGTAGTTCCCAAACCCAGTCTTCATAACCTGCTTCTGTGAACCCTTCAGGTTGTTCCATGTAGCAGACTTTGTCGGGTGCTAAGACGCTGTTTAGGTATGCAGTCTTAATGTCTAGTTGTTTCATTTCCCAGTTCAGTGCAGTGCCAATGTGGGCGAGTATGTGAAATGATTTGAGACGCGCTGTGGGGGTGAGGAAGTCCTGACCGTAGATCGCCGTGTATCTGCAACAGACGTAACGGGCCTTGTAACGTGCTGGGTTGCCATCCATGTCACATTTCAGTTTCACCAGCCAATATACGCCCATGCGCTTGAGGGAGTCAAATTCCTCGCGCAGGGCTTGTGACCATTCTGCTGCCTGTGGGGATGCCATGGTTTCGGTGTATAAAGCAGGGTCTGCAGGGAAGTGTAGATTGGGGGTAGGGTTATTGGATGTGAAGGCATTGTATGATTGATGAATGTCAGTGTGTGGCTCATCGTCCTCATCATCCTCACAGGCCAGGAGGTCTGGGAAGGGGTTATCAACATCTGGCATGTCATATACAGTGGCAGGGGGGTGGGCATGCTTGGATGTAGGCATGTAGGGGAGGCCCTGAGCAGCGCAGGATTTTTCTGATGGGATGTGAGGATGGGAGGAATGTTGCAGTACTATGGGGATATCAGGAGCAGGGGTGGTGGTGGTGTTATTGGGTGGAGGGCACGTGGGTGGGCAGGGTGTGGGACAGCCTGGGCGCGAAGGGGAGGGTTGGTATCTTGGTGTGACTCAATGAAGGTAATGTGGTAGGAAACTATCACCTTGCCAGTTGCGCGATGAAAGAGGTGGTAAGCCTTTGAGTCCTGTGAATAACCAAATGCATTCAATGGAACGGTCAAAGACCTTGGGGTTGTGCGTATTCTAAATAAGAGTGAAGGTGCGTCATCCTATCTCGTGCAAATGGGATAGATCTGGTGGGGATCTGTGCCAGCACGCATAGGGTGTTAGGCCGTTCTGTGATTTGATGGGTGTCCTGTTAGTCAGGTAACACGCGGTGATGACAAACTTGTCCCATCAGTTAGCGGGCGTGGCGCATGCTGAGTGCATACTGTAGCTCGAGCCTTGCCCATGAGCATACCATGTGTGAGGTGCGGTGAATTGATGTTGTGTGCCATGTGAAAGGAGCCACTCCCGGAGGTCAGCGTATTTGAGCTTGCCATTGTCGGAACGGTAGATGCCTACTGGTAAGAAGGTCTCCAGCTCACATGCTCGTTCCCAGGTGAGCAGGGCTGCATACGCATCGGACTTGGCAGCAAGAGGGATGGACCAATAGTAGGAAGAGAAGTCATCTACAATGTTCATGATGTATTTGTGGCTGAGAGACGACACATGCTCAGGATGTTCTAACAGGTCAACATGCACAATACCTAACTTCCATTCTGCCTTAGCACCCTGACGTGACTGTGGGATGCTAGTCCATTTCTATTTGCCAAGAATGCAGTTGGCACAGGAACCAGGGAGAATGGAGAGGTCAATCGGCATACCTATAGCGTGTTGGCCGTGGGCTAGGTCGTAGACCGCACGGTAGTTGGCGTGGCCAAGGCGACTGTGCCAGGTATGGAGGGTAGGAAGGTTGTGAGCCAGGAGGGCATGGTCTGCCAAGAGCTGGCCACCAGTAATGGAGTAGAGGCGGCGCAAGCTCATGGTGCCTGTGAGAATACGTGTGCCATTGTGGGTGGTAACCCAGCAGGTTGTCTCATCGAAGTGCACAGAGCAGCAAGAGCGAGCACATAGCGCTGAGACAGAGATGAGCCTCATGGTGGCTGATGGGATGAACAGGACATCTGAGAGGGTGATGTGGAGACCTTTGGCGATAGTGAGTTTAATGGAGCCGATGCCCACCGCCATGACGGAGGAGCCACCAACGCCATTGACAGCCTGTGGGGCAATGGGACGCAGTGTGAAGAAGTCTCGCTCAGAGTTACTGATGTGGACAGAAGTGCCACTGTCGGGGTGGGAGGTGTCTATGGCGAGGTCGATGACAGTACTGGCACGTTGGACAGGGGCCTTGTATGAGATGCTCATAAGAGCGATATTGCGGCTGTGTTGATGCCAGTCAATGGAGGTGGTAATGTCCAGGGTGCTGAAAAGGGCATCATACTCTGTGATGTTGGCCTCAGTAGCATCGCGAATAAAGGCATGCGTCACAGGATCAAAGGCTAAGCCTGCAAATTCCTGGGAGGGGGCACTGAATGAATTGTGGGGGGTTGTGGATGGTGTCATCACCAGCAAAGCGTTGTTGTTGGTTGCTTGAACGACAAAGACTGCTTCCCCCATGGTACTGTCCAGGATGTATGCGCATCTAGAGACATTGTAGCATAGCCCAGTGGTGGTTCTAGGTGGCATGGCAGGTTTGGAGTTGGTCCCTTTGTCCTTTCCCCTGGCGGCACAAGCAGTGCGCTTTTTGGCGAGAATGGCCTCCCGTTGGCCTGCACAACCACCACCCACTTTCCAGCATTCGTGGTCCAGGTGGCCCGTACCACCGCAGTTCAAGCAAACTTTAGTGGTGGTGCCCTGAGATCTCTGTGCTGTGGCAGCAAGGGCGATGGAGGATGCCTGGCGTTGTTTCTCACTGTCAAGGAGCTGCTGCTCCATGTCGAGACATTTGAGAACATGGGCCGAAGTGTATGTGTCGTCTGTGGTACTGGCATTGATGCAATCCACGATGTGGTTGCGGAGGGTGGGGAACTTGCTGGTCATGGCGTTCATGAGCAGGATGAGTAGGAAGTTGTCCTGCTGAGGTATGCCAATAGCATATATGCGGTCCATGATGTCACAGAGTTTGGTCACAGTGCTGGAGAGTCTTTTGGAGCACTGGAAGCGAATTTCAAGGGCTTCCTGGATGAGGAGGACTTGGGTGACCAGTCCCAATTTCTCATGTCTGTTACAGAGGATGGTCCACACGTCTTTGGCATTGGTGGATCCCTGGAGAAAATGGCTCTCCTCGCGTGTGCAGCGAGTTTTGATGGCAGTGATAACGCATAGATTGTTGATGTCCCAGTTGGTAGCGGCCTCTACAGAATCATCTGATGGGCGCTGGACAGATCCTAAGATGTAACCACTGCGGGAGTTCAGTAAGAAGAGGTTTAGCATGGCATCTGACCAGGTAGGCCAGTTGTGTTTCGCCATGTCGAGTAGCTGGATTTTCTCCAAGTTGCTTTGGCTAAGTTTGAGGAGTTTGATGGTTGGCTTGGTTCCTGTGGTGTTGGCAGTATTGGCAGAGTTTGGCAGAACTAAGCTAGTGGGAGGCAGTACGGTGATGGGTGGTGTGACACTATTGTTACAAGTGACCTAATGGACTGGCCTTTTCCTTCTCTCCTCCTCCCTCCTCTACGGCACATCTTCTTGACCATCCAGGACGATGTCTCTGGGATGACCTCTTCACAGAACCATCTCTCCCAGATGATATTTGGGCAGAGCTCCTTCAGACCAAGTTATTCTCGGAAGTCTAGTTCGTTCTCTCTTCACTACTTCTCTCAGACTTATATCTCCTTGGCTGTGCTCTCTTGTACACAGCCTCATAGTTCCTATCCTCCCCAATACTTCCCGAGTCTCTCCATTCTGTTCTGTTCTGTTCCTATCCAATCCTGTTTCTCCCAAGTTACCATATTTAGTATTTCCTATTATGTCTTAACCTGCCCTAAGGCCTATGCAGCAGGGTATATATATTCGCTTCACTCCTGTATGTAACTCTAACCTTGATCTACACAATCCAGTGTATTCTCAAAGCTCCTTGCCATTGTCATCTTGCTCGATCCTCTCCTCACTGCTTCATACCTTCTCTCCTCATCAAGGCCAGCCCTTGACTCAGGACAACACTGTGCCAGTTGTCCATCGTACTTGGATAGTATGACTCAAAGAGCCTAGAGTTACACTCTCGTGTAACAACTATGATCAGCCATAACTTTGTGAGCGATGGGTTTAGAATCAAGTGGCGTGGTTTTTGTTACAGAGCGAGTTCTCAGTCTGGGGGGCATTTGCTTGTGGTGGAGCGATGGTATGTTGATGTATGCGTTATCAGCTATAAGTGTCCGAGGAGGGTCTCGCTGGGTGAGTTTATTTTGGGAGTACAATGTTCTATTGTTTAGCCAATCGGCACGAGTGACTCTTGGGTCTTCTAGTGGTTCCAGGTCTCTTACAGTATATCGAGACTGTGGGGCTCATAACCTGTTAGAACTAGAAGAGATGAGTTCTCTCAATGCCATGTAATGGGATGAATATTAGAGTAATAAGTACCTAGAAGAGACGAGTTCTGTATGCATAATGTAGTCAGTTACTCATCTCCGTGGTAATTGTATGGGTAGTACTCACCTCTCAATGCCGTGTAACAGGATGAGAGGTGGTTAGGGAGAGGTGTATAGTACTTATATCTATGTTTGAATACCAACTTGTGGTTTGGTATACACACCTCATTGTCCATGATCCGACATGCCATAGAGGTAGGCTGATTAGACATTGAGTCCAGATATGTGCCAGTTCTCAAGAGCAGCTAAGGCAAGTATACATTGCACAGTTTCAAATCGCACAACAGGTGAGAATATTTGATTGTAATCTAGTCCTTCGACTTGTAAGAAACCCTTCACCACTAGTCTAGCCTTTTTCCAACCATTGGATTTTTCATCAAATTACCCATCGGTTCTTTATGACTTTCCAATTTGTAGGGCGATCAACTACTTTCCAGACTTAATGTTCTTTTAACATTTGTAGCTCAACATCACAAGCCTTCCGCCAGGGTTTCTGTTCCTCGGCAGGGAGTTTGTTTATGTCCTTAAAGGACCATTCCTGATAATTGAGAGTATTGGAGATGTGAGGGAAAGTGCGCTCACAAAGGTAGGAGATTTAAGTGTCTCCTCCTTCCATGGTGAGGTGTTCTACATCCTCCTCAGAAGGTGTGGGGGATGGTGGTAGTCCACCAGGGACATTAGGAGTCTCTGGATCTTTGGGAGCTGTTTTCCCAATTAAACGCTTCCAGGTGGAAGCCTTCTCAATATCCTTGACCTGTTTGGTAGGATGATGGTTTTCCATAGATATTTCCAGGCCCGGGAGGGGCCCTGCATTCTCTCCTGGGTTGCTCTGGGCGAGAAGGAACTGCTGGAACTCGGGGCCATGTTGGTTGAGGCGGCATAGCCAGAGCAGGAGGTGGAGATGGAGCAGGAGGTGTATGGGGACGTGCAGGCTGCTGAGGTTCCAGGACCGGAAGTGGTGGTGTAATCGGAATGTTATTGTCAATGGACTCATCCAGAGATTCAGTCTCTGAATCTGAAGCCTCGGAATGGGGATGAGGTTTGCACAGTGTGCAACTTATCGGCCGATGTGGCTGGGCCCCTGAGCATCTTGGGAAGAGATTTTCATCAAAAATGGCATGCACAGATGTGTATATGCTGTTGTTCAGGTATATGAACATGTAGTTTGACTTGCTGCTGCTCGCCATGCCAATGTAAATCATTAATTGAGACTTTGGTTGCAATTTGCCTTTCTGGGTCTCATCTGGAAGATGCACATAGGCACCACAGCCAAATACTTGTAAATGAGAAATGGTCGGTTTCTCCCCCTGAAGTAATTTGGAGGGAGTTCTCCAATTGAGCCTGTTCATAGGTGTCAAGTTGTATACATGAGTTGTGTGGAGCAGCACAAACACCCAGTAGGATTTGGGAAGGCAAGCGTGAAGACGCATCACCTGAGCCTTATCCATTAAAGTGCAGATTAAGTGCTCAGTGTGACCATTTTGCTGGTGCACATATGGTGCAGACTGATGTATATGAATACCATTCTCACCAAGGTATTCAACAAAGGCCTTGGAGGTGAATTTGCCTTTGGCATCTGACTTGAAGCCCTTTATCAGAGTGTTGTACTGAGTGCGGATGTAAGAAAAGAAATGTTTGGTGGCTTTTAAGGCCTGATCTTCTGATCATAGACAGGTCACCCATGCCATGGAGGTATAATCGTCATAAAAGAAAATGGCATATTTGTATTTATGATATGATTCCACCTCAAAAGATTTGAGGTCTAAATGAATCAGCTCAAATGGCGGATTACCCTGCGCTCAGTATGAGGGAACGATCTGTTGGGTTGTTTGCCTAATTGGCAGCCAGGACAAATCTTATCTGCTGATGGGATTTTTACATCTGGGAAGTCCTTCAGATGCTTTCATGCAGCTTTGAGAACATCTTTTGAAGGATATCCCATGCGGCGATGTAAAGTGTCATAATTGACAGATGCCAGAGCCATGTTGTTGGTTGGTCTTATAGAGGGTGCATGCATCCAGAACATAATGTCTGTGTCATGCGAATGGAATGACATGAGCTTGCGCTTCGCGCATTTATCAAAGAAATCAATGTACATACTTCATCTAGAGTTGTTCTTGGAACAGATATATTGGTACCACTTTCGTATGGTTCTACAATAGGAGTAAGTACAAATATAGGGTGGTATATGCATGTAGGGTGTTCTGTCAATAGATGGGCTACCCAATGGTATGTAGTTCACTATAATCTATTTTGAAGTTGTAGTTGTTGGCGGTGGAAATACACTTGCCAGTATTGTCTATGGTTGTCTGATTCACTTGGATCAATGGATAATGGAATCTCCGTCAGAGTCAGAGTTATCGGTGGAATCTGAATCTCCTGAGGATAGTTTGTTTTGCTTAGGGTGGTTGCGTAATTGGGATAGTTTACCAAGATCTCACTCAGGGGGTTGTTCATCTGCTAGGGAGTCTAACTCTTCACTCTCTGAGTTGTCCCTATCAATGTCTTGACTTGTAGCTAATAGTTTCAGGGTATTTCACTGAATGTAAGGTATAACTTGGAATGCAGCTATGGGGCGTATAAGCTCTGTTCTGTCTAGTTCAGCTAGTACATAACTGCTTCCTTTGATTTGTCAGATTACTTTGTATGGTCCTAGATATCTAGGTTTGGTCTTCCTGTTTAGTTCCTTTTCAATGGTGGTATTCCTAATGAGGACTAATTTTCCAGGGGGGTAATGTCCATGTACTAAGCGAGTTTCAAATCGCTTTTCAAATTGGCACTTAGAGGTAAGGTGGGATGCTTGTAATGTCTGCATGGCTCTGTCCATGTCTTCATCATGTTGTTCTATTTGTCTGATGCATAGGGCTAACAATTCTTCATGTGAGATGTTGTCTTTAAATCCCTCAACTAGGAAGGTTGACTCTCATAAGTTGAAAGGTAAGACAGAATCGGTTCCATGGAGCAGGAAATATGCAGAGTATCTTGTAGATTGTCTGACAGTAATGGTGGCTGCAAACAACGCTGCTTTCAGTTTGTCAGGCCATAGATAAATGTTGCCTTTGCAGGCTTTCACTAGAGCTTCTCTGATCGCAAAGTATCCTTGTTCCACCACTCCATTAGCTTGGGAATTATAGGGAGAAATGAATACCTGAGGTACATATACTGTATCTCTTGAGTAGTTCTGATAAGGCTCCTTTAAATTCAGATCCATTGTCAGTAACTATTCGTCCTATATACCCATAACGTAGGATTATGTCTTCCAATACAAACTTAGCTACTGTGTTGGCTGTGGCTCTTCGGAAGGCTCTGCCTTCAACGTACTTAGATAAGTCGTCTCTGGCTAGCACTATATAGCAATATTCTTTAGCCGAGGGCATGAGCATTATGTCTATGTGGACTTTAGTAAATATGGTAGAAGGGGGTGGTGTTGCAATAGGTAAGTGGATTTTGGTAGTGTTTTGTAGCTGACATTCATGACAGGATTTGACATGATGTCATACATCTTGATACATTTGAGGCCAATGAAAGCAGTTGCGTAAGTTTTCCCAAGTGGCCTTCTCTCCATGGTGACCTAATGATTCATGGGCTTGAAGGAGTAATTTCTATCTTTTGCTGGAATCAAAGATAACTACGAGGGGGTGTCCTGACTTGGTTCGTTTGAATATTTGTCCTGCTTTCACAAAGTACTTCACTACTTTCCTAAGAAAGCTGCGAGTTGCTGGTTGGGGTTCAGGGTCGGTAAGATATTGGAAGATTTTCTCAAGGCTTGACTGTTGTCTTCCCACAGCTATCAATGTTGTTGCTGTTAGGGAATTTGATGTGGTGTTGAGAATGGCATTTGTCTCTTGTAAAGCTGGTCCATAGTCACTGTAGAATAGGGCTATGTCATCTAACCAACTATCATCATAGGGTTCTATTTCCATATCATCCTCCTTTGGTCTGCTAGATAATGCATCTGGTCCTTTGAAATTGGTAGCTGGTACATGCACTAATTGGAAGTCAAATAGTAGGATTCCTTGGATCTATCTGTTAATGACAGCATTAGGCTGTAGTTCAGGTTCATTTAGCATTCCTTGAATATATTTGGCATCAACCTCAATGATGAGATTTTTAGCTCCACTGATGTAGATTCGGAATTGTCTTAGAGCTCGGAATAATCCAAATAGCTCCAATTTTGGCTGAGAGTAGTTTGCTTCTGTCTTTGCAAAGGGTAGTGATCCATATCTTGATGGTCTCTTCTTCCCTTCATCATCTAGTTGTGATAGTATCATTCCTACACCCATATAACTTGAATCAA
>JBBPND010000480.1:0-11163 GCA_038090655.1 Gastroboletus turbinatus | reverse complement strand
AAAAGGATGAGTGAAGTAATAAGCATAAATGACTGACGATCATCGCAGTCGGGAAACCAAGGTGAAATGAAACAATGCTCTCTGGATACTTGATGTGCTCAGGGGAGAGAACGATCTCCAATGCTTCCAGATTAGCCTGCAAGTGCTCCACCTTGCAGCCACCAATGATAGGGAACACATATGGCGCTTTTTGCATGACATATGCGATCGCCACCGCGTAGACGTGCTTAGCGCCTACTTCTTTGGCGACCTTCTCCAATGCCGCGCCAACGGCTTTTTCTTGCTCGTCCCGCTTCCAATCGGCGTTGAAGGTCATGAGACCTTTCTCGCCCGTCGGATTCCACCGATCCTTTTCTTCGTCAGTGCAGAACTTGCCTCGCGCCAAAACACCCCGTGGAGCTAATGCCATCCCTATACGCTATCGTAAGCCTCGTGTACTACGATTATACCAGCCAACTGTCAAAACGTACCGTAGGCCTTAGACATCGGAATGATATCTCGTTCGAAAGAGCGTTCTATAAGTATAACATTCCAGAGACCTTGATAGATCACGAACGGCGTCTTGCCGTGATCGCGGGCGTACTGGTTCGCCTTGGAAACTGCCCAAGCAGGAGTATGAGTCCGAGTATGAGAAGCGCCCTGAAAGAATGGATCAAATTAAACTTTTAGAAGGTCATGGGAGTTTTAGCACGTACCAGGTAAAGCACTTTTCCTTGTTGAACGAGGGTGTGGAAGCCATTGATCATTTCCTCAATGGATTATGGATGTCTGCCAGTCGATGGATGTCGTCCTCAGCTTCTACACCGAGACACATTGTTTCCCGTATAGGCGGCCTTTTGCTAAATGCCGGTTTCCCCCATGCATGTAATCCATGGAGTACTTGTATTAGGATCAGCACGCCGCCACCCAACGAAACCAATGATGCATACCTTGGTTGCGAAGACAAGCTGGTCTCGAATGCCACGCTGTTCAGCCCATTCTCGAATAAACACTTGTGAGCTCTGGTCTTGACTAACGAAAGAGTAAGAACAGTCCAAAGGGTTCGCCCAAAAGCACTCACTAGTAGTTGGCTGTGTCGATGAGTTTCCGCCGGCTTCATAGAATGTGTCGAGCAGCTTGAAGGAAGGCTCCTTATCCATGGTTCCCAAGCCGTAGTTCTCCCACTTATCGCCAATGCTCATGCCACCGAGCTGAAAGAGCCTGGTTTCGCAGGGAATGGCTTGGTCTCCGACTTCGATGACCTTCCACGAGGTTAACAAATTTGCTGCAGACGCGCATCAGCATCCACGATCCGACGTTGTCAAGTAATAACCCACCTCGCACAGTACACGGCGCCAGCCGACGATCGGATTCCAGACAAGGACGTGGCTTTCTAGTAGCTTACTTTGCCCTGCAGAAAGGCATAAACTTGGTGCATTTGTTCGGGTGTTGGTCAAGCGCAGAGAAGAGTTGTGCGACTTTTTTTTTTTCAAGTTCATGTCGACAAGATCGTCCGCTCACACCCTGCCTTCAGCATCTCTCTGTCTCGTGTCTCTTCCCTTCGCCTAGCAAGTGCTGGCGCTGGATCCCAAGGTTGGACAGTACCAACGCGATATGCAGCGGCGAAGGCTGGCAGGACACGAGGACCCCCTCAATGGACGAAGCCAGTGTACGTCCTTTCACGATTTCGTCAGTACCCCCACCGACCTACTTTGAGCTCGAACACTAACTTATCGCCCTTCAATAATGCGCAATGGACACGTCATCAGAGTTTAGAAACAGGACGCAGTGGCCGAACTCAGGCTCTCTGGCGAGCGAAACGTCAAATTCCGAGAGGAAAGAGAGTACGTCCCAATGTCCCCGATCGTGCTTGTGTTTTCTCAGCGCGCAATCAGCGTTATCCTGCAACGAATGCACGAACCCGAGACCCATTCGGAGCACACCACACCCGGCCCGCCCTTCCTGCCATCCAGTGGATTTCCGCGCTCCCTCCTCTCTACTCGAGCCCGTGCAGCCAGGCTGTGACGAAAGTCGAGGCAGAGGACCACAACATCCCACTCAGCTTGCAGTATCTTGGCTCGTTGGCTCGCAAGCGCGCAGACGATGAACACCGCCAACAAGTCGAGGACGAGGCCCGCCATGCTCGTCGGTAAACCAAGTGACCCCGCGCAACAGCCGAGGGCAAGGGACTCGTCATCCCACCCCTTCCTTCCCAGCCCATACTCACACTGGCTCCCGTCCCCACAGCACCCCGCTGAGACCGGTACGCCACCCCTCCTTGTTTCAAATGATGGGGCTCGTTTACGTCTCAAACCACCCGTGAAACTGTCTACCGAATCGGATGCGGGTTCCTCAGTAGGTCATCGTCCCCCATCGCCCTTTTCGCCCGTCCTGACACCGCCAGTGGAACATCATCATCAGTCGGGTCCGTACACTGCAAACGGTGCACAACCTTCCATTTCTGCTCCTCCCCCCGTCAACTCGTCACCACTCCCAGGACAATCGCCTTTACTTACTTCGTCATCTGCTGCATCCACATCCCGCACATCAGATATCCAACAACGTGCCGAACCGAAACGGCTCAAGGCGCATACAGTCACATCCAAGAGCTTTAGCATTCCAACGGTGCCGCGCAATATGAAGGGCCGCCCTCTCGTGCCACTCAATATGGGCATCATGACCGTCGCCAGTCTTGGCGAGGTCTGCATGCGAGAGCCTTTTTTTTCCGTGCGGTGCATCCTTCCTGTCGGATACGAAGTGACTAGGTGATAACGCACGCACGGCTGAACCTAAATCCAGATGCTAGCATTCGACGGTGGACCCTAATACCGATGCTGCATATCACTGTTCCATCCTTGATGAAGGAAATGGACCCAAATTTTAGATAGTGGCATCAGATGTTCCTGATCGGTCGATGATTACCGGGACAGCAACAGGACTCCATGGTCATTGATCGTCAAAGCGCGACCTCTGGCTCCGGACCCGACTTTTTCGGACTCGGAGGGTCAGTCGCGTTCTTTTTTTTTTTTTTTGCTAGGTAAATGAGACGTGGTGCCGCTTTCGTTGTATGGCCCAAGGCCGAGGATCCGTTGAGCGTTCGTTCTCTCTCGTGACCGTCAACTCTTTGTGGCCCTTTCTCTTTTGCACGTATTTCATTTCCTAATTATGACATACATATTGTGACACAGACCTCGGCCGTTATTCCAGCCCTCCCAGAGGATCGTGATCCCAATGACAGTTTTGTCGACGACACCATGACCACGCCTTATACACACCCACCGCCTTCACCACCACCCGTTGAACATATACACACACGAATATCGGCTGCCCCACTCCCATTCGGTGTCCCCCGCGAATCTGAATCCGAACGGCAGTAGGTTATTGGTTACTATCACTGTAGTCGTTGTAGTGGTGGCGCGCGATCCATTATTAATTTAATTTAATTCAGTGCTGAGTGACGAAAAGGGAAGTGATAGCCACCAGTCAAAGACATACATACCCCTATAGATGGTGATTGGAATCTTGTTGGAATCCACATTGCAGCATAAAATGAGCACCATGATGGAGAGCTACATTTCTATCTACATTCCGCCCATCCCGTCCGAAAAATTCCCCGCCATTGAATCTCCCATGGACTCAGAAACGGTCGAAACAATTCTCATGGACACCAACACCCAGTGGTCGCCTATTCAATGGTGTACAATCGCTACTCGCACAGATCTGCACGTCGTTACAGAGTTGATTCAGTACAAGGAACAATGGCTGTTACCAGACAGCCAACATGAATACATCATGCTCCGCATCCAACGTCATCCCGGTCAGCCAGGTCCAAGTCCTAAAGGTTACATCATCAGGGCCTCTCGGACCATTGTGGACACATCGTTCCTAGGACACCTTGGCATCTATGGCGAGCCACGCGATACGCTTTCCATCCTTGGCACATACAACACAGCTACTCTTACAGACCACACTGCTGTTCACAGGCTTACATGGCCAGTCGACCACGCCCCATCCCTCATCTCGGTCTCACAGATCATCAAGGGGATCCATGACGCCATGCCAAAATATTGTCTGTTCAGAGCATCGTGCTACACTTTCCCGCGTGCCATCATCGAAGCTGTGCATTGCGTGTACAATGGTGCCGAGGAAGAACCTGCGCATCACTTTCTCACACAACGGTCTCATCTCCTGTGCATCCCTCTGCCGCTTGGCATAGCACAATACACAGCTAGAGCATTTGCTGCGGGATATATGGCAGGAGTCTCATATGCCAGTGGTGGTAAGTCAATTTTGTTTTTGGTCTAGCTGATATGTAACTTATGAGTCTCGAAGCAGAAGCAGAACTCGAGTAGATCAAAGACATTTCTTTTCTCCGTTCTTTTTCAGTTTGATTATCATTATCAGTTGGTATTATTTTTTAACTCCTACTACACGACAGGTCGACATACGACATATTGTAATGTTTACATTAGAGACTCGGAGGTGATACAACCGTGCCTGTGAATCCTCACGCCCGACAGTACCGATGGATGCATTCACATACGGAGTTTATGGTGGTGGTGGTAATGGTGTGCTTGCGTTGGCGTGATACGACGACGTGAAACCGCTCGGATTCAGATTCAGCAGGGACGCCAAGTAGGAGTGGCGGTGTGATGTTGTGTCGGCTCTTCTCTGCGCTTGACCAACACCCGAACAAATGCACCAAGTTTATGCCTTTCTGCAGGGCAAAGTAAGCTACTAGAAAGCCACGTCCTTGTCTGGCATCCGATCGTCGGCTGGCGCCGTGTACTGTGCGAGGTGGGTTATTACTTGACAATGTCGGATCGTGGATGCTGATGCGCGTCTTTGTTAACCTCGTGGAAGGTCATCGAAGTCGGAGACCAAGCCATCCCCTGCGAAACCAGGGCTATGGATATTTTATGGCTCTTTCAGCTCGGTGGCATGACCATTGGCGATAAGTGGGAGAAGTACGGCTTGGGAACCATGGACAAGGAGCCTTCCTTCAAGCTGCTCGACACATCCTATGAAGCCGGCGGAAACTCATCGACACGGCCAACTACTAGTGAGTGCTTTTGGGCGAACCCTTTGGACTGTTCTTACTCTTTCGTTAGTCAAGACCAGAGCTCACAAGTGTTTATTCGAGAATGGGCTGAACAGCGTGGCATTCGAGACCAGCTCGTCTTCGCAACCAAGGTATGGGTCATTGGTTTCGTTGGGTGGCGGCGTGCTGATCCTAATACAAGTACTCCATGGATTACATCCATGGGGTAAACCGGGATTTAGCAAAAGGCCGCCTATACGGGAAACAATGTCGAATTAATGTATCTCGGTGTAGAAGCTGAGGACGACATGCATCGACTGGGAGACATCCATAATCCATTGAGGAAATGATCAATGGCTTCCACACCCTCGTTCAGCAAGGAAAAGTGCTTTACCTGGTACGTGCTAAAACTCCCATGACCTTCTAAAAGTTTAATTTGATCCATTCTTTCAGGGCGCTTCTCATACTCGGACTCATACTCCTGCTTGGGTAGTTTCCAAGGCGAACCAGTACGCCCGCGATCACGGCAAGACGCCGTTCGTGATCTATCAAGGTCTCTGCCAGTGGAATGTTATACTTATAGAACGCTCTTTCGAACGAGATATCATTCCGACGTGTAAGGCCTACGGTATGTTTTGACAGTTGGCTGGTATAATCGTAGTACACGAGGCTTACGATGGCGTATAGGGATGGCATTAGCTCCACGGGGCGTTTTGGCGCGAGGCAAGTTCTGCACTGACGAAGAAGAGGAGGGGTGGAATCGGACGGGCGAGAAAGGTCGCATGACCTTCAACGCCGATTGTAAGCGGGACGAGCAAGAAAAAGCCGTTGGCGCGGCATTGGAGAGGGTCGCCAAAGAAGTAGGCGCTAAGCACGTCTGCGCAGTGGCGATCGCATATGTCATGCAAAAAGCGCCATATGTGTTCCCTATCATTGGTGGCTGCAATGTGGAGCACTTGCAGGCTAATCTGGACGCATTGGAGATCGTTCTCTCCCCTGAGCACATCAAGTATCCAGAGAGCATTGTTTCATTTCACCTTGGTTTCCCGACTGCGATGATCGTCAGTCATTTATGCTTATTACTTCACTCATCCTTTTTGACGTTTCTTTTGTCTTGTCTTGCGTACGGGGCGACGGTAATGACTACTCATATTTGATGAAAAATGCGGCGTACATGGAAAAGCAATCTGGCGTTCGTGCAATTGTGCGGGACCTTTCCTGAACGCATGTAGGGGAGCGAGTGGCTCGGTGCTATCGACACACATGAGAAACGGCCCCCTTCACCTGGTCTGGTGACCAGACCGTCGAACCAGACTACCCTTCACCTCAAACAACCACCCAAGGCAACGCCCAGATCGCTAGCAGCGGTTTTGACTTAGATACCCCAATTACAGATGGAGGTAGTAACCTATCAGTCGACCAGGTAAGCTCGCACTCAAATTTCGCCTTTGTCTGGTTGTTAATGGCTACTCAACGATCGTTGGTTATCGTTAGCACGAGCCTTAGTCCACGAGACAAAGATCCTCATCCTCGACGAAGCCACAGGTATAATTTTACGCACTTCTTACATGACGCAGCAACTCATGTTCTAAGCAGCATCTGTGGATTACGAGACCGACTCGGATGGAAAAGTCCAAGAGACTATCGCGACAGAATTTAATGAGCGTACGATTCTTTGTATTGCTCGTAAGTTTCACTTCAAGTCGGGTCATTCATCTTCTGCTTTCGCTGACCAACGTGCAGATCGTTTGCGACCGTATCTGTGTTCTTGACGCTGGTAAGATCGCTGTGTGTATTCTTTGCCCCCTTTTTTTTGCATTGGAGCTTTTCGTTGAGGAAGAATAATGAACAAGGAATTCGATACCCCGGCAATCCACAATCCAGACGGAATATTCCGCGGAATGTGCGACAAGTCTGGCATCACGCTATACTCATTGTCCGCTTTGCCCCGCGGGCCACCACACCCGCTTTACGCTTTGACGACAATGGGGGCCACATCCACACTAAATTGTGGATGTATATATGCGAGGATGAGCTCCTGTTTTCTGTCCAACATTGCTTCGGAGAACATCCTATCTCCCACTCCAAGCAGAGCTCCAGATTTCTATCCATTCTATTCCATCGTTTTTGTCGTGCCTAGAAAAGTAACCATCCCGCGACCGTAACCCTACGTTAGCCATCAAACTTCTCTCGACCTAAGCATTGATTTCAGGCGTTGTGCAGATATTATGGAGTGATCGTGAAACACAACCCTTGATGTCAGCGGAGACAAAAAGGTGCTGGCTTGCACAATTGACCTAAAATCGATCAAAATGATATAAATTCGAACCCTGCATGATTCGTGATATGGATTGGTTCGGTATTGGCATGAACAATGACAACACTCTGGGCGTAATGTGAAACTGCACTCGTTCGCACGGAGAAAAGGGGGTCAGCAGAACAATGAGTCATTCTAATTTAAATATATGGGCGCACCTGTTAAACCCACCCTAGACTTGAAGCACGCACTCGATTGCGCTAGAAGCCTGGTAAAATGTCGGTGGCTGCTCTATACTGAGGTAGCATGTCATTTGCGTTTGGGTCGTCGTGCTGTGAAAGTGGTCGACACTTTTTTGCTTATACGTGGTGAGTATCTATGGCACTTGTTCAGAAGCATGAATGTATATCCGGCTCTTAACACACTGCTTGAAACTGTCTGCGGAACACCGCCGGGGGGAAGTTCAATATACCCATTTAAACCAGCGGCCACTTGGTTTCAAGTCTGAGTATTATCTCCTGACAGTGAGATATTTACGTTGGTGGTGAGCAGAGGTACAGGCACGAGAAAAGCGGAGGATGTTTGAAGGACGGTCTTCCACTCTATATCAGCACCTCCAGTAAAGATTGTTATCGGACCTGAGGCTCTGGCATGAACATTTTTACGCTCGAATAGACAGAAAAGAATGGGCATTACCCTCCGAAACGCGGATGAGGCGGTTTCCAGAAAACGATATGTCGACGATTCATCTAGGCTACGAGCGCTATGAGCGATCGCCTTGCAGAGTCTAGTATGAAGTCATACCGTTCCTCTTGCAACATTTCGGTGGCATGAAAGATTGATGCTATGATTCCGCGAAGTTCAATGAGTGGTCTTATATATATATTCAGGCAAGCCAGAATATTCAGACAAACGGTCATTTTGGTGTCCTTGGACGAGGATTTGGACTGATCATGATGAAACCGACGATATCTACGAGGCCGAAAAGCGAGCGGCTTAAAAAGAACGCACTCTTGAGCGAACAAGCCAAGGCCTGCGACGAAGGTAAGTGTGGGTTACATCATTCAAAAAAAACAAAAGAGAATCGCGGGTGCCGTTTGAACCAAAACCAAGGTTGTATGTGACATACCATACACCACAGGCCGCATCTGCATACCCGTCCTGCAGCACTAATCGTTGTTGACGTCCCGAAGTCGGGAAACGTGACGCTGGCGAATCAACAACCAAGATGAGATTTGACTCTTCGAGATTTACACAACGAGCGCGTTCGTTCAAAACGATTGTTTCTAGGGCTAGTTAGCTTCCAACAAGCATACCTTTTTCGCCATATGAAAGTCCATATGTTCAATAACAAGCTGCCTCAAGTCTGGAGCGCTCAGCGGAGGCAAAATACCGATGCTTACATAAACGTTCTCCATTATCACGGAACACGACAACTACTACACGATGTTCTTGTCGAGATAGGCTACCCTTTATAATTCTTAAATCATCCCAAGTCTATAATATTCCATGCCTCAACAGCTTGAAAGACCCAAATTCTATGAAGATGGAGATACCTCTCTGGTTACCATTCTCACTCATCCAAATCCACCCCGACGCCGTTTACTGACTGGGATGGACATCAGCAGCTATCATTTAGGACAATCGGAGTGCTAACTCTTCAGACAATCTCCGAATCTTTGTCGCTCGTAGGGAGGGCATACATGCAGAAGCGACAGGTCTCGTAAAGACACTCGAGGCCATCTACCTAGATACTGCCTGTCTACTCTCAAGGCATTGTCGAACTAATTGCTTTATTCCCGTCAAGCACATACTTTTTCATCAACGCCTGGACTTGGGGCTATGAGGACGCCCTCAAGGCTATCGCACACGCGTTTCATTGCAAGGTACTTTGTCCCACTTCTACCTTGCATTGTCATCGAAACCCTTCGTATTCTACACCCCTGTTTCGCTCAAATTGCACGCATATATGCACTACTTACGGTTTTTGGCTCCACAGATTCACTGTGATCGATACAAACACTCGATCTATGCACACGGTTCAGATCCTTTTTACGTGCCCTTGGCACGCGCGACGCTGCTTCTACTAGGTTTCATGCGTGTGAACGGTTTGATCGCTGTCCCTTCGTGGACGTCCCTCCCTATGACTATGGAACCAAAGGCGCTGTGGCACCGCTCAGCAAAGAAGGGAAGAAAGTGGTCTATGTGAATGCAGTAAACATGAGCTGTGCTCACTGGGAGGACTACCAAGCTAACGTCAGGCGACGAGTGTTGAGAGGCGAAAACGTAGACTCGTTGGTAAGTCACGATGTGACCCAAAGCTGGATCCCTATTTTCACTGATTATATGTGCTCGTTTCGCACCATTTGAAGCTCATTCCCTTGTTTCGCCACTCGCCCCTTCCTGAACTCATGAATTTCGTGACGCTCTTCCGTCCGCTTCGTATTGTACCAAATACCCTCGACCTTTCGCTCGACGGTCTCGGCTGGGCTGTAACCGCAAGGCGCCCGAGGATAGAGGGTACGACCTCGATATCTTTGCCATAGAGTCATTGCACTGAAAGTTGGGCATTTATTGGGGTAGCAAACAGGACTCGAGGAGTGACTCCGTGGTATCACCGGGGATACTTTACGATCGTATACTATGCGGATTATTCAAGCAGTACGGTCCGAGAGAGAGACTAAAGGGGCTGCCGCGATCCCTGAAGCTGAAGGACCGGATGATATTTGTGACACTGCTTCCTGTGACTACGGTCTCGAGATCTTCTCCGGTGTTTGCAAGTGCCGGGGACGAGCAGTATGCGTAAAATGGTTAGCCCCAATAAATTCGTCCATGAAGTTCTTATTCGGTAACTCGGTTCAAATGTATGTGCAGCGAACCGAGCAATGGGTTGCGCCATCATTCGGATGCTCCTCGTGGATTTGACCACATTCAGCGTCGCTTCTCGATATCGATACGGGAACTCGTAACATGATCGTCAATGTTGCCAAACTGATATCGACA
Organism: Gastroboletus turbinatus; assembly: GCA_038090655.1. Taxonomy (NCBI): domain Eukaryota; kingdom Fungi; phylum Basidiomycota; class Agaricomycetes; order Boletales; family Boletaceae; genus Gastroboletus; species Gastroboletus turbinatus. Next base: position 883 of record JBBPND010000480.1, on the reverse strand, counting down.
CTGCTTACCGTCAGTAATCAACTTTGGGTCGATTGTGCATAGCAGTTTTACCCTACTCGATCGCACTAGGGCAGCACAGGATGTTTCTCCAACGATGTAGTAGGTGTTTTTTGTGTTATCCACGCTGGGTATTGACATATTCTAGGACCTTGATTGGATTACATCTGATCAACGGTCTGTGTAGTTCTTGTTCCTCCATTCCTAAGGTTTGATTCAAGTTGCATAATTGCATCATGCATCGCACCAAGATGGCTAGGCTTTTCGGGTACACCGAAGGTTAAACAATGGGAGGGACTCAGTGCGGAGGCATGAAAGATATCTCCTCCTTTGGAAAGACCGCTGTACGTACACAACGAATTCGTTTCAACAATTCGATTGAGTATCCACATACTATGCTCGATTAATGCAAAGCTGGCCAGGCTCAAACAATATCAATGTGTCACCCGTATACGCGACTGCCTGGTAAGTTGTGATGGTTTGTTTGATCTACGGGGGTATAAAGCCGATCGTGAAACGACGAGTTCAACAGTCCACTACATCACCCTCTATCACCTCCTCTTTCCAACTACAATGTCGATCTCGAAGGCGCCCATTGTATGTCTCTGTTGTCGTGGGAGCTTCACTCTATGGAAAGCCGGACCACCGTGCTCACGTGACCACCTAATCTTCACCATGTTTGGGTCCGATGATCAGTGGGACCTCGCACACCCCAGATATTCTACCATGTAGCACGTGATGAGCAAGAAATTATATTCGGGTTGCCAGAGTGTAACACCACTGTGACCATACTACCACTCAATATCAATGTTGTCATCTGGCTCGGGCTCATCATCTGAGAAAGCCGTGATGAGTATTGGATCAGCAAACCAGCCTCCTACCAGAC
>JBBPND010000479.1:0-11173 GCA_038090655.1 Gastroboletus turbinatus | reverse complement strand
AGGATGTCGGCTTCCTTACTTACAGCACTCCTTCCTATTACTTCACATTCTCCTTATATAGTCAAAGTCCAGGATGTGTCCTGGACTATAAAGTTTTGTACTCTACGAAAAATAGAGTATCTCCTTTTCTGTTGGATTCCCTTCTGTCATCACGAAAACTCCTCGTAGTCGTTTCTCGTCGATTCGTCAAGCTTCCGGACGCTTTGCCCCTCCCGGAAACTCTCTACTTACTTCGTCCATCGTCCGGAATCATCCGGACTTTGCGTACTCACGCTCGGAAACGTCCCAGTAACCCCTTCTCAACCCACACAACCACCTTGAACCCCTTGGGACGAGTCTGTACTCGCGCCCACACTTTTTTCTCTCTCTTAGCTCGTCTTCTCGGCTTAGTCAGAGGACAGCACTAACCAACTTTTCATCACTACAACACCATGGACATTGATGCCACCAAAAGTGGTAGAAGCACTGCTTGCTTTAATTGCAGAAAAGAAGATCACAGGGCAGAAAACTGGAAACACTCCAAGATCCAATGCCCAGAATGTAAATTCCTAGGTGGTGGCCATGCCCACAAGTGCTCTAAGCACAAAGGAGACAAGGGTCGTGAAGCACAAGGCTGCTCACACAACAACAAGGAAAAGTCCAAGAAGGACAAAATGCACATGTCCTGGGATGATGATAAAAGCACCAAAGACAAAGGCAAAGGACATGACTAGTCCCACACCATAAAAGGAATGGACCTTGATGAGACCAGAGCCTGGTTCAAGGATTATGAAAACATCTTGGCAAAGAAGTCAGGAAAAAATTAGAGCTGATACATGTGTCAAGGTGTGTAGGAGCTCAAAACAGATTTGACATACTCCCTGTGGAGGAAACCATGGACGCTAACATTACTATATCCAATTTGCTGTCAGAGGAGTCCCCATTAGGGCATGGTAGGGACATTAAACCTGTGCTTAATTCCATTAACAAAAACCAAAAAAAAAAAATTCATGAAATGCAAGAAATCCCTGATGACATCTTTGTAAGAAGTGTCAAACCTACATACTTGTGAAATAATGCTAGACATTTGCATTGCACCTCAATCACAAAAGAAAAACTTTACAAAAACACAAGCCCTGCCAGACTTAGAAGCTAATGTTATCTTTATCAACAAATCATGGGGTGAAAAAAACCAAATTCCACTTATGAAATTATGACACAAGATCCCTGTTTACAATGTGGATGGAACCAAGAACTCTGCTGGAAGTATTTCACACTCCACAGAATTGATTATTGAATTCCAAGGACATCGTGACAAAGTGACAGCTGAAGTCACAGACCTTGGCAAGAACATCTTTATCCTCAGGTTCTCATGGCTCAAATGCCATAACCTGAGATAGACTGGACTTTGGGCACTGTCAAGATGACATGCTGCCCACGCCACTGCCTCATGTTGCAGGATAGATCTGCCTTCATCACAGAAATCAAGAAGGAAGAATATGATATTCAATACCAGGTTCACACCACTATATCCACGCTTGAAGCACAACTTACTAAAGATCTCGATAAACCTAAAGAGAAAACCCCTGAGGAACTAGTTCCAAAGGAATATCACAAATATCTAAATGTGTTTTGGAAGAAACCACCCAACAAGGTAATCGAGTTATCTTCTGACAGCAAGAGCGATGCATAAATATGTAGTCTATGATGTATGATTGTATATACATACAAGTCTCCATAGTCTTCACAAACACCAATTCATTCTCACAAATGAACACATGTAATGATTTGCGCACTTCAAGTATTGATGTGAGATCAAACCAGTCATCACACACACACACACACACCCTCATACAAATGAATATCTAAAACCAAGCATGTATTTTCTGCAAAACAACATGTATGTCAATTCGCAGAAACTGACATGTTTATATTGACATTGTATATTTCCGCAAAATGACATACAGTATGCAACATGCCAGTTCCCGCAAATTGACATACTGTACATGTCGTTTTGCAGAAAATACATGCTTGATTTTGGAGATTCATTTGTATGAGGTAATGTTGGAACATACACTATCGCACATTGCTTACATACACAATATAAATCCACATGTTTTATTTCCAAATACGGACACTATGCATACAAACCCATAAATAATATTATGTATATTTCTAGTTTGAGGCCCCCACTTTACCCATAACCACCAACTGCACACCACATGGCTCCTTGTATATCATGCCCGCACAACATACCAACTGAGGTCAACAGATCCTGTGTATTATGAGAGCAGTGATGTTGGGGAGAGAGAGCACACAGCATATGGAAGGACATAGTATTAAGGAATTGCACAAAGTACATAAGAGCAGCCTTGTGCCTCACAGTCTTTGCTTCCTTTGTGCTTAGAGCACTTGTGGGCATGGCTGCTGCCAAGGAATTTACATCCTGGGCATTGAATTTTGGGGCATTTACAGTCATCTGCCCTGTGACCTTCCTTTCCACAGTTAAAGCATGTGGTGCTTCTGCCACTTTTGGTAGCATCAATGTCCATGGTGTTAGGGTCATACTGTGTGTACCCTGTCTGCTGTCCTTTAGTAATGAATTTAAGAAGCTGTTCTCGGGCTCCAGCTTTCTTTAGTGTGGCTTTAAAGCTGTTGAGTGTGTTGTAATGACTGTTGTCATGGATCAACTGTTCCATGATTGTATGATTGGTGTTTTGCTCTGGGAGCTCAATTAGCCTATCATTGTCATAACCAGCCATGGTCTGGTATGTTTTGAATTTCATGAGGAAAATGAATGTCCATGGGTGAATAGCCTTGCTTAAGGGCGGTCAATGTTCTCCTGTTCCAATCTTTCTCTGTTGAAGACCGGAACTGACTTTCAACAAGTGTTGCAAACTTGTCCCATGTCATGTAAAAGTGCTTGCCAGTGAGCATTTTATTGAGTTGTGCCCTTGCAAAGGCACCTGCTTCACCACCTGTCATGCATGAGAGCACAGTGTGGTAACTGTGGGCTCTGATCAATGTGGTTTTATTAATGTCTCACCAGATGTGGACTTTAATCCACCATTCTTTGAATTTCTTCCCACAAGTACTGTCAAAGGTACCAGGGTCTGTGGATACTTTTGATATTTTTGGTTCTGAGGAACCAGATGATTTTGATCCTGATGGCTGTGCCATCACTTGTGCTTTGAGTTGGTCTACTGACTATTGAAGCTTCTTGTTGAGAAGTTTGGCATTCTTGTACACATCTTGTTGCCTTTCCATGTGAAGGTGTAATTGTGCTGCCAGTTGGCCCTAGACTCCATCTATGGTTGCTGCTGTGGAGAGGGCTTTTGTAAGAGCGTGGGGAAGAGAGGTTGACATTTTGGAGAGAAAATACTACTGAATGTAGTGTTTGGGTTTATGTAAAATAAGACAAGGTCTGAAAACCTTCATCATGTACATATCATTGGGGTTGGGTTCTCTACCACATAATCTCCTGATTGTGGTGCAAGTTGCCCATTTGACTCTTTTCTTAGGTACTTCCTCTGGTACTGCCTTTGATTCTTCTCTTTCTCTTTTTATAATTATCCTTTCTAATTGGGAGATGAGACCACTACTATGTGTAGGGAAATGCATGGGTATATTCCAGGGTACCACCGGGCATATCCATACCCACGAGCGGGGTATGGGTATCTGCTGTGGGTTATGAAAAGTGGACCCAGGATATGACCCACAATGGGTCATACCCATGGGTATCTTGTATATAGTGCTATGAAACCTATTATCATTACTCAGACATGATGCTATCCCAACCATCCTCCAAGGCTTCCTCATCACCCTCAACTTCCCCAAGAGCAGCAACCACTAATCCATCTTCTGCCTTGACAAGCCTGAGGAGACTCCAAGCCCCCAAGCAAAGAAGCACATGAGTTATCTGAGCAGAGAGATGAAAACATGTATGTAAGTACAACTCCGGTCCTCCGACCTCACTCCTCACATCCTCTGGTGTGCTCTCGCCCAGGACATCTCCCTGACCCTCCGGACTTCGTCCTCCGGACTCTCCATTTCACCTTGTCTATATACGAACTAGTCTTGCCTCATAGATACATCCGATCCAGTGCTTTGCTTAGGAGCACAGCTCCAGTGACACCCAACCTCCGACCTTACCTACAATCCTATGTACCTCCGAAGTATATAAACCCTTAGACAAACTCCTGTACACTCAGCTTGAATATCGACTTAGACACCAATTCCAAACCCTCAGAACCATGTCCCTTATCTCCTTCCGCTCCGCTCCAAAATCCGAGACAATGAGAATCAGCAAGGGCGCACCACACACGGTGAAGCCAATGTCTCAACACCTCTGAACTCCAGAATGTTGGAGTTACGCCCAGGAGTCTGGCATGGCCTTAACAGGTGTCCATCATGATGGTTAAGGCTCACATTTTGGAAACTGAACCCCAGGTTCGTAGATGGGTCGTCTTGGCAGATTTGTGCCATAACATCTATGTATTAGATTTAGAAAAGGGAAGCCAGAGGGTAAGCTACCTGTAGATGTGACATTTTGAATCAATGATGGATGCTGATTCAAAGGTGCAGAATCAAACAATTGTTCGCATAGAACAAATTTGGATTGATCCATTGAGGCGGTTTGCTCAACATCCATGTCCATGTTCAACTGTGACCCTTGTTTGGAGCAGTGTATGTCATCCTCTGAGGTCGTCAGATCAGCCTGAGGTAGAGGGGGTTCATCAATGCTCAAAGGTTGGTCTTCAAAACAGAAGTGGAATGGTTAGTGATTCCAGTGACTAGAGAAGTGGCCAGTTGGTCAGGAAAGACATTAGGGTCTGTTGGATGATCCATTCTGCGACAAAGGGAGTATATCTTATCATAGCTGAATCTGGCATGGCTCCCATTGCCACAAGGGCACAGTAGCTTGCCAGAAATGCTGTCATGTGAGATTTCCACCAAGTGACCTATGTTGTTTTAGTATGGAGAACGAGGGAGGCATGCATATATGCAGCTACCTTGGTAACGAACAAACTGAACAACATTATGGTAGTTGGATTTGTGCCTGGAACGCCCAAGATCCCTGCATGCAACTGGAAAGGGACAGCCAGAAATGTTGCATCTAGATGTTCATGCATCAGAATGTGGGCAAGGGGCATTATCGATAAGGCTAGGGGCATGCCTCATGATTCAATGCGGGTTATGATATCTCTGGGGTATAACCCAAGTGGTATAAATCCTAAGAGATTTAAGATGATGAGAAATGTGTCGCCGGATTGAAATGCAATGAGAACCAACATATAGGTGGAGGTTACTATGGTGGGAATAGGGACGGAGGGCACAGACAGGATAACCTTGTGGACAGTGCAGAACAAGCAGGTCATCCACATAAGGTTGGAATGAGACCAATGGTGGGTTTGTTTGTGGGGGCTATTGATGCAAAGTAAAATAAAAAGGGGTATCATACAAAGCATACATGGTTGACTATCAAACAAACATGTACCCATACCAGGGACTGGATAATAGGTTGTGGGTCATGGGTGATCATCATGACTGACATATGGTGGGATGGTGGTGGATGTATGTATAACTGTGACAGACAGGAAACACTGAGGTTGACAATTAAAACACCATAACAACGCTAAACCATATAACACAATGGTATAAATGCTGCGAGAGACAAGGGGCGTGAGCTGGTTGATATAAACCAAGAACTGTCTATATACTAGCTCTCCCGATGAGCATTATGACGTCATCTGCTGTTCGATTGCATTGTGGATGTAGCAGTAGGACATTAGATCAAGATCAGTGGTTTACAACTTCCAATACATATGAATGTTTTTGTAGGGCAATCTGAAATGCTACTAACAGAGGGTGACGCAGAGACAAGAAAGAATCTTTAGACAACTGTATAACAACATTTTGAGAATGCTAATAATACACAATATGAAGATATAAAGGTTGAAGCTTTGAGAGGTACTCAACCACAATTGGAGCATTGTCTTCGCTCTATAGACAACCATATCTTCAATGTCTGGAAAGGGCACACTGAAACAGGAGTAAGCATTGAAGGAAGGCACATATAGGCTAGTGGTTACCTAGGAAGTTCTCCAGCCCAATGAAGTAAGTGGTATGCAATGATGAGGAGGTGAATGAATGTTGTTAAGTGTCGGTATTGTCTGACTGACATTGCTACCAAGCCACACCGCATACACACTTCTGTTTTGAAAGTCCGGGAATGCGATGGAGTTTTCATGTAGCAGAGTGAAGATGGAGTCACGAGTGGGGAGGTCTTCCCAGACAAGATAGGCCAATAGAAAGGTGTCAGGCCCATATACACAGTGCTGGTGATAGGTGGGTGTATTCCATGGCTCAGCGCAGATAGGGCAGACAAACCAACCGCCAATGCTAGAGTCACTGAGGCACAACAATGTGCTGACTTGGGAAGAAAAGCAACGGTATGCAGGGTGGTCTGTGAGTAAGTGCCAGGGGCAGCAAGTAAATTCAGTAGTGTGGTCATTGTACTCCTCAAAATGGCCTCCTCGTTGGTGTGTCAGAATGACCTTGATAGGGCGCTTGTGATGAAGAAATCAACAGATGGTGCAGTGAGGGGTCATACGGGACATGCATCCCCAGAACATGTGCAGAAGCTATGGGAGGTTGATAGGGATGTCCGGGATGCTGTGTGGGAGAGGAGAGAGGCAATGAAACATGTGGGTTTGTGCATCTAAGAGAGTAGGGAGCAAAGGATTGGGCGAAGCTTCTTCTGCTTCATGTGGAGGGGACAAGGAGGGCTTGGGCTTCTGGAACAAGGGAGGGAGGAAGGTAGTGGGCTAAAATCGCCGGTCTTGGCGATGGCTGAGGAGTGGGATGAGAAGTAGACAGAGGACATAATGGAGAGAAGGAAGAGGGTTAGCACAGGTTTTAGCTTTTATAGCTAAAAAGAAAGACCTTAGGTTCTGTAGAACTAGATAACTTATTGTACCATGGGTCGGTCACACACAAAATCATGACAGATGGAAAGAAATGTGACAGACAGAATGACAACCAAAAACCTTAGGTATTGTATGCATCTACAACTACGATGGTGGGGATGATAAAATGGTGTACAAATGACGACCTCCCAATTGAGTATATGCTTTGGTTGCACATCAATGACATTGGGTGTGCAAGAGATTGACAAGCTACACCATAAGTAGTCAGGACATGGATAAAGATTGCAATTGGACCTATAGAAGGGAGTTATGATGAAAGGAAAACAGTGACACTCCATGCAGGCTTGGTAGAGTTATATACAGTGATAAAGATATGCCTGGTTATCTCAGCAACACAGGGTTTAAAATGCGAGACCCAGCATGACATATGGTCGGAGCATTATATTGTAGAGGAGGGAACCTAACTCTAACGAACCTAACCTAACTCTGAAACTCCAATGTTAACCAACACCAACCTAAGAGTCTATAAGCCTGACAACACAAAGTTAACCAAACCCTAACCAGCCGCAAGGGTGGTTCAAATAATAAAGAGAAGGAGGGTTGGGGAAAGCTCACAGAGTAATGCTACCCCAACCTAACCATGGTCTCTTCCAGATGGATAGACAATGGAATGAAGCAACCTAAATCTAAGTTAATGAATTCATAGTTTGCTTATCAGGAGGCTGGGAAGATAGGTTAGTCACAATGCAAGAGCAATCCACAGGGATGTTGAAACAGGATGGCTGAATAGTCTTCCCAGAGGACATAGAAAGATGTTTGAATGGTTTTGAAGGGGTTGGAGACCATCCAGGATGGGGTGGATGACAAAATGACCCACAGCTCAGACACAAACACTGTGTAGGATGTGCCATTCCTGCGTAGTATTCCTAGAGGTCCTAGAGTGTTGTTCTGATAGTCGGATTGAGGGACGGGTTGGTAGGAAACAGATTGCACACAAGTAATCCCTGACCAGAGGGTAGATGACAAAACGACTCACAGCCTGGACACAAAGGCTGTGTAGGATACACCATCACTGTGTAGTGTTCCTAGAGGTCCTAGAGTGTTGTTCTGATAGTCGGATTGAAGGACGGGTTGGTAGGAAAAATGCTGCAAGTGTCAGAATGGTCATAGCTGATGAAGAATTAAAGAAAGGCTCACAGGATGGGAACCGCTGAACCAATTTGCATTGTTCTTGTTGTGTAGGATGCCTTGGTGTTGTCTGACGACTTTCAAGCTGCTTTGTGGGCTGTTCAGACCATGTGGTGTTGCCAGAGACTGGTGCAAAGCAGAGGGGGACCAGGGTAGGGCTCCATTGTGGTGTGGGAGAATGGGGAAGTCACACAACCGCTCGAGTGTCATACAGATAGCTTATCATCTCATGATTAGATTTGGTCTAGCAATCAGAGCATGATATCTTGATTTGGATCATGTATGATTTTCCCTTTTTTTGTATAATTTTATCCACCCACAAAACAGAACATCAAATAAATTGTTGGAATTTTGTATTGTCAACTTAGCTTGCATTATGTGAAATTCGGAATTTAATATGGCGGAAAATATAGCAAATTATATAATTTAAATTAGAAATTTAAAATTGAATTATTGAGTTAAAGACAAAACCTAGTAAACAAATGTAGTAAAAATGGATTGAGTAGCCGGAGTATAGTGAAAAAGTGGAGTGAAAATTCATGTGTATGCAGGGTCTATATTGAGGTCAGGCACTGAACTGGACAGACAGTAGGCTTATGGTGAAATCCTAGTAAACATGTAGGGAGAGTGAAGGCAAAGTGTAGCCTAATTGTGATTTTTGGATTATTTTATTGTTGGTGAGCGGGGGGTTGGGGGTGGCCAGGGGGTTTTATTTATATTTTATTTTGCTTGATTTTGTTTATTAGTGATGGCGAAAATGTTGGTTGCAAATCAGTCACCTTGAGATAAAAAATGTGTAGGAAAGTGTACTGAAAGTGTAGGAATAGCTTAGGTGAAAATGTAGAAAAATGTCTACTGAAAAATGACCTGAAAGGGTAGGACACACATAGGTGAAAGTCTAGTGAAGATGGTAAAGAAAAGTGTATAGAAAATGTAGTATGAGCATAGGATTGGAATAGCTTAGACAACAATGTAGTAAAAATGTAGGTAGGGTATGGTGAAAATGCAAAAAATAATTGGTTTGATTTTGTTTGATTTTGTATTATTTTATTACTGGGAAATGCTCATTACTATGATTTTGTTTTGTTTTAATTTGCTTTGTTGTGTTATTGACATATACATATATTGGGTGGGTGGGCAGGAACAGAAACCCTAACTATGAGACAACTGAGACAACTGAGAGATGACGTCCCTAACAAGAGACAAGAGACGAAACCAACCTAATGGAGACCAAGCCTAACTGTCCTACATTAGCGCAATGCTAGTCGTAATTTGTCTTGGATTGGTTCACTTACATACTATGTTTGGTCCAGTTATTTATTTTGGATTTATTGACTGTGGGAATTTTGTTGATATGCATAGTGATGTAGGTAAACAGGTCAGTGTCTAGAAAATAAATGTAGTGAAAGCATAGTCAAGGTGTATGAAAAGTGTAGGAAATGGTCAGTGAAAGTGTAATGGTAATGAGTGTAGTGAAAGTGTAGGAAAGTGTATTGAAAAGTGCAGTTTACTTGGCAGCAAAAAGTGTAGGAAAGGGTATGGCGAAAATCTAGAAAAATAATAGTGAAATGTACCTGGAAAGTGTAGGATTAGCTGAGGTGAAATTCTAGAAGAAAAAAAATTTGGTCTTGGAAAGTGTAAGAAAGTGGACTGAAAGTGTAGGATTAGCTTTGGTGAAATTCTAGTGAAAATGGAGTTGGAAAGTGTAGGAAAGTGTACTGAGAATGTAATGTGAGCATAGCATTGGATTAGGTTAGGTGAAAGTGTAGTAAAAATGTAGGTAGGGTATGGTGAAAACCTAGAAAATTGTTGCCTTGCTTTTGCTTGATTTTGTGTATTTTTACATTATTTTATTACTAGAGAGTGGGAGGGGAAATGGAAAATTTGTTGCTTGATTTGATTATGGACATGTATTGGGCAGGTGGGCAGGAACAGAAACCCTAATCCAAGACAACCAAGACAACCAAGAAAATCCATTCCCAGGGAGACCAACCTTAACCAAGACCAACTCTAACTATCATATATTAGCACAATGCTAATCCGACCTGCATAGAAAAGTGTAGCCTTGTGTGGGTAAATTATCTTGGTTGGCTTCGCTTACATAATATGTTTGGTTCTAATGTGTATTTTGCATTTATTGACCTTGGGATTTTTCTTTGTATGCACAGCGATCTAGGTAAACTCAAAGCCAGAGTGTAGTGAAAGTGTAGGAAATGGTCAGTGAAAGTCTAGTGAAAGTGTAGGAAAGTGTATCAAAAAGTGCATTGGTAGTCTACTTGTAAAGGGTATGGTGAAAATCTAGAAAAATGTTAGTCAAATGTAGTTGGAAAGTGTTTGCTTACATAATCATTTCTCCAGTCAGATGGTCAGATATGGTCAGATGGTTTATGGCAATACTGATTACACATACCAAAGATAAGTAGACAACTGATAGGAGAGACAGTATGTCTGAACCACTTGAAAGGAGCGAGAATGTCTGAGAGGTGGCAGAGAGAAAGTTGTGGGGAATATAAAATGGACAAACATTCTCCCCTACACCTTGTCTCTACGACTCCACGCTAATCCATGATTATGTAATCATTGAAATTATTGAAAAATCGAAAATATATTGATTGTGATGGATCAACACCCTTCTAGGATGATATGGTCAGAGAGCCAGTCATATACATATGTAATCAAGGTTGTTAGATTACTCCGCAAAATATAGGATTAATAAAAGCAAAGAGTTAGCTATAACTTGGAATAAACTACAAATGGCCATATGGTGTCAGAGAGGGAAATATAGCTAAATATGGTATCTACAGTGGCTCAAACAACTGTCCCAATGTTTGCATGTTTTTCACTAAAGTCGATAACCCCTAACCGCATCTAACCTGGGCGCTAGCATATGAGTGTATGAAATGAAGCACTTACTCCTGGTGTTCTATAGGTGCAAGGATCAAGGGATTTGGTTAGGATTTGATGAAATGGCAGCCATAGCAAAATGACAACTCATTGGGACAGTTGTTTGACTTTGTATTCTCATTACATATATTAGACCCTGGAATGCCATAAGATGGTTACATACCTTATGTAAA
>JBBPND010000478.1:0-11175 GCA_038090655.1 Gastroboletus turbinatus | reverse complement strand
TCAAATAACAGTATGAATAGCGTCTGAATCATGATCACGCGTCCATCGGGACTGCACGTGACATGGCCTAGATTCATGGTCTGGATCAGAAGATCAGAATATGAAATACCACAAATCTCAACAACGGTATTGCCACGCTGCACATTTCAACAACGTCACACAATGTGAACCGCTTCACATTTCCTCGAGCTTAGGGAAAGTGTTCTCGTAATTTGCTTGTGGCTGCACATGTCTGCAGTGGCACTGCACATTTCTCAATCTGGATGAGATGTGTGGTGGCATTACACATCTCGTCCAGATTGGGAAATGTGCAGCGTGCCATGTTTATGTACACTACTACTATGTAGAACTATTTATTTATTGTGCTTAATCTGCGTTGCGCTTGTTCGAGTCAGCAGTAAATATACATACCAACTCTCTGTGGTACCTTTTGTTTCCCTCAATCCATTGTGCTCTTCCACAACCGCTCTTTTTTCACTCCATTCAAATCTCATGTTCCATTCATGCCCTCATACTTTGTTATTGTCTGTACAATCACATTGTTGTATTTTTTTATATCCATAAACAATGTCTCCATCCCGAGCGATATTCTCTTATTTCATTTTTTGGTTGTTTGTTTGTTTGTGTTGTAGTCTATGCTTGTGTTATACACTCCTCCCTCACTGCCATGACTGTGTGAATTTTTCATAAATCATGGGAATTTATTTCCTAAAACGTGCCCTGAACCTGCCTCTACCCCCAACACAATTACAAAAAACTGGCTTAATGCCATTTTTCTTTAAAAAATTGATGCACACCTGCATGCAGGCCATTCTTGGCCCTGAATGATGGGTAAGATTATTACATCGCTAGCCCCTCATCCCTCACCCACTTCACTATCCTGTTCAGATTCATGTCCACATTAATGGCATGTTCCATTCTCCTCACTCCCTCAGCAGTAACAGCGATGCCACCTCCACATGGCACATCAGGCATTTGAATAGCTGCCTTACCACTGTGCATGTCACCTCATCTTCCTTTCATTCATATTGCCCCACCCACGTACATGTCACATACATACCACAGAAGCAGTGTGCACACCCAATGCTCATCCTTGTCATGTTCATCCTACACACTCCTCATCAGTTTCATGCATCACATTGTACACACTCACTGTCGCTCACAGTGTTTGTTGGCATCTGTCAAGATCAGTCACATCTCCACAATAAACATACAACCCACTTACATGCTACACTTCAATTCTTCCCCCATAATCCAATCCAGTACTTCCATCTTTCCCACATTCTTCATCCAGGCCTCAAACCTGATTGGATCCTTGTTGAATGCATCCATGACATCCACACCATCCTCTCCAATCTCCCCATTCAATCCCATCTCACCTCTCAACTTGTTCAAGTATCCTCTCCACAACTCCAACTCCAATTCAGCCACCCTATTCTTCAATGCTTCATTATCCATCTCCATTGTGTCATACACATCCTCTTTCACCTTACCTTTACCTTTACCCCCCTTTTCTCGCTTCTCTTTGTCTATCTATGATACAGATCCTTCCATGATCTCCACATTGTCACTGTCCACATCCATCACATTACCTGCAACCTCAACACACATCCCTTCTCCAACATTACCTTCAGATGTCTCCTCCGGTGCATTCAAGTGTTCTGCAACGGTATTCAGATGACTTCATCATGATCAGTAGTACCAATTACTCTTCTGCAATGACATGATCATCTGGATCCTATCCTGTTGATCTTGATCCATTCTGCAGACGTCATTTGTGACATTGTTGTGTATACTTGGTAATTGATGTGGAGGTGTGGAGGTGTAGGTGTTCCCAATGTTGTGGTTTGACGTAATCACAGAGTATATATGGGTAATCATATTGATGATAATATATGCTTTGTGGTTTATTTTACCGCATTTCAACATATATGTTGAAATGCAGTAAAATATCTTGCTGGTCAGTAATGGTGTCCAGAATGGTTGTGTGAATATACCACAGTGACAATCAGATATAAGTCATACTATTTGTTGTGTATTGTCACTTAATACATGTAATAGCTGTGTTGGGTTACATTGTACAGGGATGGAACATCCAACACATTAGTTAATTTGTAGGGTGCAGTAGATCTGTATCAGAATACATCAAGCTAACCAGGGCTAACCCTAAGGGGATTAGAGAAAACATCATAAAATGGCACAACCTGTGAAATGGTTCAATTCATGTGCAACCTTAAAAATTCTCTGGATCCACACAAAATCAAATGGTGCAATATGGTGGAACTTGGAAATCAGTATATATACATATATCAGATGGTTTGACATTTGAAAATGGCCTCATGCAAAAGCACATGGCAAAATAACTCCAATAAATATATATTTATTGAGTGGGAATATAATCATATCTTCAACCTTGATACTACAACAAAATTAGTGTTTGTGTACACTAAAGTGATCACATGACACAAATGCAGTATACATTGACTATGTAACATGTATAGTATTGTAATTATATATATTTGACATTAATCTCAACACAGCCACAAAATTAATGTATATGTATACTAATGTGATTAGATTATGATTGACATATATAACTTTGGATGATGAGAGATTGTAAAAATATGCAAATATAGAATCATAGAAATGATTCGCAACAACTTTTATTATAATGGCAAAACAAATGAAGGACTTGAATAGGTTTTGTAAATAGGATTGGGGATAGGCATAGGTTGCAGGCATGTTTTGAAATCCCATTTTGTACATTTTCTGTACTGTAAGATATGTGTGCTAGATGCCCTGAAGTACCCACCCACTATCCAGCAGTACATATGTTAAAGAACATGGAAAAAAAAATGCAAATGCAAGCTAATACCAGCATCCATATATGTTTCTGAGATCACAATAAATTTGCAGAAGCATTTTAGTGTAGTACTCACCTGTATCCTATCAATAAATATATTTCAAAAAACACAAACAATATGCAAAGGCAATATATAAAATCCATCTACCAAGCCATGGTACATATTTCAAATAATGTAAGAATTGTGCAAAAGTATATAGACATGATGAAGCATAATATACATTTTCCAATATATGATGGATACCAATTGCTATATGCTCCAAATATTGTTGGTCAATGAACTGCATCTGCCAATAGAGAAGAGAACCATTTTCATTCTATGCAATTTATTGAACTGAAAATGCTAGGACTAATCTACACATATTTATGAATGGCTAAGAAATAAATGTAATGAAGCAAATGAAAATACACATAGTTGTTAACACATATGGAATGTGTAACATAGTGTACTTCAGGCAATCTCTCAAATTTAATTTTCAACTTAACTGTATAACTAATAGTTCTTTTGCAATAGATAGATACTATATATGCTTTTGCATGTTTCTTTTTTTGTTTGAAGTATATTAGCTGCATAATACAGTACATCTAGTGCATCAGATATTAAATTGCTTCTCCACATTATTGTAACCTCGAAATATATATATGGACACTTGGTAGGTGGGTATTACATTGCTTGTACACACTTTCCCATGTCCTTCAAAATGTGTACTACTAGATCGTGGATGGATAGTTTAATCTATCTAGCACACAGTCATCCTCACACATATCCATATCTTACAGTATAGGAAATGTGCAAAATGGAGTTTTAAAATCTACCCCTATTTACAACTCTATTTACAAAATCCTATTCAGTCAAGTCTACACTCTATGGTGCTAGTCTGATGTTTTGCTAATTAAGAGATACTCCTTATTTGTCCAATGACCATGGGAAAATTCCCCTACTGGGTCAACTTATTCTTAAAATACTCAAAAAATACAATTGGATTTCATTTTTTCAAATGTCCTCCATTTGCCTTTGCCATCTTTATAAAAGTTGTGCTAATGATTTCCATGATTTTATATTTGCACATGTTTATAGATCCATTCTTTCATCAGCCAAAGTTATATGTCAATCATCACATGATCACTTTAGTGTATATGTACACTAATTTTGTAGCGGTATTGAGGTTGATGTCAGATAGTATTATTATGTTGCCACTATGTAGTCAATGTATATTTGTCAGTGTCATGTGATCAGTTTAGTATACATGTATATTAATTTTGGTGGCTATGCTGGTGAAGACCTTTATAAAATGTGTTTTTAGAGTGGCAAATAAACTTTGTCTGTCATAATTGTTTATAAAAGGCATCATGTCTGTGACACTTGCCAAAGAAGGAAGGCATGCCAGTCACACCTGCCAAAACAAAGTAGTCATGCTTTCTACAACAGGAATCACACCTTGTGCTATCTACCCATCAAGGATGGTTGTAAAACAATTAGTATATATGTACAGTATCATTGTGAGATATGTTCATTTACTGTATTTGTGGAGACTTGTGCTATAACTTCATTCTCTTGCTTGTAAGATGGTATCAGGTTGTGTGGATTGTCAAGATTATACAATTTGTTGTATCATATCATTGAATATACTTGGTAAGAAAAAATAACAAAAGACTGAATTGCTCAAGACTCTGCATTGTTGATTGGTTCATAATACAAATCCGCTTCCTGCAACTTCCAGGCTGGCTCCACAGCATGTGATCTGATGACATGAACAAGTTGTTCATTTACTTCCTCTGTCATTTGTTCATATCCAGCAATCAGCCATTTTTCCTTTACTTTCTCTCTCTCTAGAGCCTTCTTATATGCAGCCATTTCTTCCAAGAAATATTCATGCTCCTTATATCATTCATTCATAATCAAAGAGTCATGATGTATATCTATCCTGTTGCCAATAGCTGCATATCAAACTGTGGTTATCATATAACTTCCACTAAGCCTCTAATGTTACAAATGATCTAGTAGATGGGCCTTTTTCCTCTTCTCCTCCCCTCTCCCCGACAACACTCCTCCTTGACCACCCCGGTAGAGGTCTATGGGATGACCTCTTTGGAGAACCTCCCCTCCCTGATAGGATCTGATGGAACTCCTTCAGTCCAACTTATTTGTCAATACTTAGTTCATTTCTCTTTTATTACCTCTTTTGGACTTATCTCTCCTTAGCTATGTTTTCTTGCATACAGCCTCGTAGTTCCTATACTCCCCAACCTATTCTAATACTTCCCAGTCGATTCTGATTCTTTCCTTTCCATATTCCATCCTGAGATCATCAAGAGGTGCATAAAAAGCTTTTCACTTTGGACCATCATAGCTTGTGTTGACCAGCATACAGTGGCTCAAAAAAGTGTCCCAATGTTGGGCTATTTTGGAAGGATTTGACATTTGCAAGAGAATCAAAAGGCATTGGCTCTAACCCTTGCCCTGAAGATGAGCCCTTTGTCATGTGATTTTGTTGCCATGACACTGAGATATAATCATATTAAAATGACATGTCAGTGGGACACTTATTTGACCATGATGTTATCAGTCATTATGTAGTAAATAACATAAGGTTCTGATGGATGCTGTGTTTCAACCCTGTCTGATTATATAACTTACATAACACTGAGCAATATAAAAGGCAGGGATACCACCCAGCTAACTCTACTTCACCAGGAAACCCATTTCTGCCTGTGCTAGAGCCAATATCCTTTTGCTTTCTGAATCTGGCCTTTATACTAGGCAAATATCCTCCCAAACTGGTCTGGGGAAGTCTACTGTGGCTAGGGTTATCAAAGAGATCCATCCAGGCAAGGAAAACATCAAATTAGGATGTCCTTCCAAGCTTTCTCCTACTGACAGAAGGAGAATTGTCTCTAGTATTACCTCTGGCAAGGTTGAAAATGCTGTCCAGGCAACCCATTTCATCAATTCTGCCCTCTCCTCTCCTGTCTCTTTTCAAACTGTTCACAATGTGTTTAAGTCTGCATCTCTAAAGGCTGTAGTCAAGAAAAAGAAACCACTCTTGTCTATTAGACATAGGCAACACAGGCAGGCTTTTGCTCTCAAGCACCAACACTGGACTAGGACTGGACTAGGGTCATCTGGTCAGATGAGACCAAGATCAATAGGATTAGGTCAGATGGAAGGAAGTATGTGTGGAAAATGGTATGAAAGCCTTTGCAGGATAAGGAAATACAGGGAAGAGTAAAGTTTGGAGGAGGTTCCTTGATGGTTTGGAGATGCATGGATTGGAATGGAGTGGGAATCCTTGCAGAGGTGGAAGAGAGGATGAATGCTAAGCAGTATGTCTCCATGTTGGAGGATAATCTGCTTTCTACTATGGAAAATTCTGGAATTCCTTAGGAGAGCATTACAATGTGCAAATATGGAATCATGGAAATGCTTAGAACAACTGTTATTAAAATGGCAAAGGCAAATGAAGGACATTAGAAAATGAGATTTAACCACATTTTTTGGAGTATTTTGAGAATAAATCAATCCAGTAAGGGAATTCATACATGGTAATTGGACAAATAAGGAGCATGAGAATGACATCTACCATATTACTTGTATCAATCAGACAAACAAATGACAACTGGGAGCAACAAAGAGAAAGAGGAGAATTGATCAGAAAAGTGTAGACTGATAAGGTAATCAAAAGTGAAAAGTGTGGAGTAATAGAACCAAGTGTACACTTGAGTAGCAAAACATTGGACTGGAAACATAGAATGTAGACTTGATTAAATAGGATTTTGTAAATAGAGTTGGAGGTGGGGGTAGATTGCAGGCATGTTTTAAAACCTGATTTTGCATGTTTCCTGTACTGTAAGATATGTGTGAGGGTGATTGTTTACAAGATAAATTAAACTACTCATCCACCATCCAGTAGTACATATTTTGAAGGTCGTGGGAAAATGTGCACAGGCAATGTAATATCCATCTACCAAGTATCTATATATATTTTTGAGGTTACAATAAATGTGTACGAGCAATTTAGTATCTGATGCACTATATGTACTGTATTATTCAACTACAGCCTATCAATATATGTAGCTCTGAAGAATGAGGGAAAGGGACCTGCTGTTGAGGACGGTGTAGGGAACTGACATTTCCTAATGCTTACAGAGCCTTCATTCTGATGCACTAGCACTTCCCCCATCCTTCTTGCATCCTTCTTATCTAATTCTAGGATGTTCTGACCCCATTTGTCCCAGTGTCAACTCTTCTAATCCTTTTGAGTGTTCATAACTTTCAATTTCCAGTCATCCTCCATCTGGACTCATTGAACACTACTGGAATCTGTATCTGTCCCTCATCCTATCCTATTCCATCTTGTGTCTATTTGATCCCATCTTTCCTTATTCTTACACTTCCATCCTTCCATGTGTATCTTCCATGTTCCTTCAAAACTTGGAACCTTCAGAACCTTCATATTCCTTGTTTGGACTTATTGTTTCTGGTCTAGGCCTTGTCTATGACATCTATTCCACATTAGAGTATTGTTCCACAGTCATGGCCTGACATTTAGTGACATACAACATATCTTTCCTAAGGCTAAGAGGGGATAGTGGGGAAGAAACTGAAGTGAATGAGAACTTGAGTGGTGGTAGAGCAGTTGCAGCTGATGACCTGTACCAATTCAAAATCTACTAATGGTCTGTCACACAAAGGTGTGCAAAAGATTTATGATCAAAGAATAGACAAAGTAAGTCCAAGCTCTATTGTGGACAAGTGGCCTGTTTGCACAATGAGAGAGATGCAGGGGATGACAGTAGTGGTTTTCCTGATGTCCTTGATGTGTAATGCTGGAATGACATGATAAGCATAGATGACTTTCAGCTTGCATGCAGCCATTGGGCCAGGAGATCAGGAAGAATATACCATTTGCTGACATTGACCTTCTTTGTACGATTGTAAATAGCATCTGGAGACACCTAAGTGGAAACCTGAGCTTGAGTCTCTGTCATGACTTGAAATGTAGTCTGGGTCTCTAGGATCAAAATACTGAGCATTATCATTTATTTTGATGTCATCTGGAAATATTTCATTATGTGAGGTGCCTTCTCCATCCTCAGATGGCTGGGTCAGCTTGGCCTACAGCTCATTGAGTGTGGCAAGTACATAAATGGCAATACTTGATCTCAACAATGGAAACTGGAACAAGTTCTTGTGTTTTGCTGAGATCCGGATAGGAGCAAGAGTAGACTTCCTGAGGTCAAGTTGTAGACAAGGACAAAGGATAAATGCTCCTAGATGAACAATGTAGGAGATTGTTGACAACAATCGGTCGTCATGGGGTTGAGGGTTCAGAGTACTTGTTTGTGCTCAAAGCAAGGACAAGATCAAGAGAGCATCTACTCAAAGTAAGACAACAACTTAAAGGGGCCCAAAAGTTCCAAGAACGAGGTGTATTGACCAGATACGAAAGTAGGTTCAAGTTAGAGAAAGTACAAGAAAGAAAATAAACAAGTTTATATACAACTGCCTATTGATGTAAGCAAGAAAGGAATCTGATAGAACATCAGAGAAGGTATTAGTGATGCAACTCAAGAGATTGAAGAAGAATGTTATGGAATAACATCGAAAGGCAAAAGTGGGTAAGAGACCAAATGGGGCAGCTACAGCTTGGTCATAGTCCATTGCAAGGGCAAGCATAAGGTGAAGACTGAGTAAAGAAGAACAAAGTAAACAGGAAAAAAATGAATTGTAACACTGGGGCTTTTGAAATGCTGCCTGAGACCCTGGTTATTATCTGAGCAGCTTGAGTACCTGGCCTGGGATGCATGAGGTATTGTAACAAGTGTTTAGAAGATACAGCAAAAGACTTGGAGGATAAATCATACCATAAATCCTTCTAAATTATCAGAACAGGGACATCCAGATAACTGTTGGAGATGGTTGAGAGAGCTGCAAGTAAGGCATTGCCAGATAGGGGAGGTCCACATGAGGCTCTATTGGATGCAAGGTGAGGTGCAAATGTATGTATTATGTAGTACTATTTTTAGACCTCTGAGACACTGTGTCAAAGAGACCCATTGCTACCTGCAGAGAAATTTGGTCTTTGAGACTCTTTATTGCCACTGAAAAGTGGTGACTGAGGAAGATCCACCCATAATGTGGGTCGACAAAGATGTTCAGGTCTTTCACCTGCAAGTAGGCGAATGCAAATGTGAACTGCTGCAGCTCCCATATCATGTTGAATGTCATTGCTGTGTCCAATTTGAGTGCTACATTGTGGAAGCAGCCAACCTGTCTGCAGCAAGAGCCCATATGAGTCATTGGTGTCAAAGGTATGAATGGTAATGCACAACTCACTCAATGATATCCTCTGTCAGGTTTGCCTTGTTGTAGAACATGAGTGATTCATACAGGGTGACCTGACAGCAGCAGTACTTGAGTTTGGCCAAAATTGGCATGAGGTCACTGGCTTTTATGAATGAGCCATTGTCTTGCAGCACAGCCAGATGAAGC
This sequence comes from Gastroboletus turbinatus, assembly GCA_038090655.1. NCBI lineage: Eukaryota > Fungi > Basidiomycota > Agaricomycetes > Boletales > Boletaceae > Gastroboletus > Gastroboletus turbinatus. The sequence goes on along the minus strand of JBBPND010000478.1, from coordinate 1,819 downwards.
ACTGGATCGGGTTTTTCCACTGTTTATAGCTCCTTTCTCCGGGATTGTAAATGAGGGACCAGCAGAAGCCATGGTATGGAGTAACAGTGTCATGCTCCCTTTCCTCCACTTTCTGTGTGGCATCACAGTCATGCTGCAGATACTTGATGAGCATGTCCAGGCAGACTCTTTATGTCCTGGTGAGGCTGAACCTCAGCCAAAGGTCAAGGCCAAGCTGCAACCTGACCATTGCCCTAATCATTTGAATAAAGAGAACTATGTAGCTCTTGTTCTCCTATGGCAGCACCTGGAAGCATTCCAACCTGAAAGATGCACAACATTGAGTCTGAGTCCAAGAACAGGCTGTCACATCTTGGGAGCACTTACTGCTTGGGTGAGAACTCTGGACTGTTCAGCAGGACCTTGGCAAGCATGAATAAGTGGGAGGAAATCTCCAGCAGCTCTCTGGTCAACGAGTGGGGCCTCTTTGCAGCCCTCTCCAGGGAAACTAAGATGCCCCCTTGCTTCATCTTTAAATGTTGCCCCTTTAGCAACTGTGCCCCTTTTTGTTGCCAAGTGTCTTTCTGAATCTTTGGCTTGAATGTGTCATATATTGTGATCTTCAACAAGGGTGGGCAATTGTGATTCAAGTTCTGAATGACCATTGGATTTGTGTTGGCCAAGGGCAGGAATATTTACCTACACATGTTGAGGTTGGATGTTGGAGTCAAGGTGATGTCCACTTCAAAGTAAACCCAGCTAACACTTTGAAAGATCATCTGCACTGTCGATTCTCAGAATGACAAGATGGTTAGGAGGCCATACCCATGCTTCTTCCTGCAGTGTTTCAGCATGGTTTGTAGCTCACCCAAGCCTCTTGAGCAAACCCCTTCCTCCAGGTTGTTCATTTCAGGAACTAGTGCCATGGTTCTAGCTGCATGCATGCCTCCTGCTAGCAATAACTTGCAGTCAGCGGCCAAGCTGTCCAATCACTAACCTGGCACATTACCTGAGCCAGTTTCTCCCTCAGGCTGTGACCCAGCAACTGGAAGCTCCTATGTGACAGCAAGACTGGATGACCTCTCCATATCAGTCTTCACAGCCATGCTTTGAGTCTTTACAAGGCAAGGAGGGGGTCAGAGAAGGTTGGCAGTAAGGTAGTCCATTACAGGGAGCGAGATCTTCCCTCTGAATATTTCCTGTCTACCTGGAAGGTGGCTGCCAGTGGCAAAATAGTCCTGCACATCCTTCAGATGCTTTTTCAAGGCATCCCTTCTCTTGTAGCCCATATAGCTGTCAATATTTGTTGTATGCCCTATATTCATATTAAACTTGTAATATATTTATAGTTTAGCCCAAGGTTTGTAGTAACCATGGCTCACAGTCAATGTGTAAACATTCTGTGCAATCTATACCATACATAGGAGCAGTATATAAACAGTTACAAAATAAATGGTGAGTAACCATGTACTAATGGTTGCCAAGAGGTTATGAACAAAGTAAGAATGACTCCCCACTGCTCTGAACAGTTCCAAACAAATCTACAAATGGTGTATGAACTGTATGAGGTGTACAGTGGCTCAAATGAATGTCCCAATGTTGGGCCATTTTGGAAAGACTTGACATTTGTAAGAGAACCAAAATGTGTTAGCTCTAACCCTTGCAGGGTCATCAATAGCCCTAACCCTTGTCCTGAGGATGAGCTCTTAGTCGTGTGATTTGGTTGCCATGGCACTGAGATATAACCATATTAAAATGACATGTCATTGGGACACTTATTTGACCATGATGTTATCAGTCATCATTTGGTAAATAACATAATGTTCTGATGGATGCTGTG
>JBBPND010000477.1:0-11179 GCA_038090655.1 Gastroboletus turbinatus | reverse complement strand
CAAGGGTTAGGGCTATTGATGACCCTGCAAGGGTTAGAGCTAACATGTTTTCATTCTCTTACAAATGTCAAGTCTTTCCAAAATGGCCCAACATTGGGACACTTATTTGAGCCACTGTACTACATTGAATTGACTATATCATCTCCATGGATACCTATTCAAATTACATAAATATTTTTTATGGATAGCCAAGAGTAAGTACATTTAACCACCCACCTACACTTTGGCTCTGTTTGTCCATGTCCCTGAGCTATATGACATATACTCCAAATTCTCAAAACATTGACTCAATTTTGGAAGTCACTGTATGCATGTAGCGATGTCATTGGCAAAGATGGGCCAACAGACATATTTATGGATTGAATCATCAACAATGCCAGTTTCCGGCATATCCTAAAATCACCACAACTGCAGGTGGAAACTTTTCCATGCAACTAACATGTTATTTGAGTCAAACACCTCATGACTTGGAGGCACTGTAACAGTGCACATTCCTGATCCCCCAGGGGGTCGCCAAGTAGTCAAAAGAGAGGTGCCTGCTGATCCCAAGAATATAGATTTCATGCAAGCCTTCTGCAATGAAGTATGTCAACCATTTCATTTTTCTCATTTCTATCTATATACTAGATGCCCAAATTATAGCCAGAGTATATCCCTGATCAAATCTACAAACACATGTGGAAATGTTCCTATTGCCTCCTGCAGCCCTCTGATCACCACAGGGGCATCTTTCTGAGTCAGCCTAGGTCTTCCGAGTCACCTGATGCCAGAACACACACCAAGCTTCAATGGGTGTTTACAAAAAATGAGGAGTGGGATTTTGGAATTTTCCATGAAATCATTGAAGATGAAACTGGGTTTTGTCCAGTGAGTACCAGTTCTATGGGCAGAAAATATGTTGTGATGACTCGGAATGCTGTATAGGGCTGTTGGTTTTACAACACTGACTTCAACCATATATTGCAGGAAGGGATGTTCGACCTTGAATCCCCCTGATGGTTTGGCTTTATCGAGGCCACTACTGACATGAATTCATCCTGGAAGAGGATGGTGTGTCCGACAGCTCACCTTTTTGCCTTCACCATCAGCTGGGTATCTCTCCATCACTAGTTTCATATGGACCATACTGACTCCCCCTGTCCACCTCAGCTTATTGTAACTGCACACTATGACTTTCTGAGGATGCATGTGGTTGCAGTCCAATGGATTTCCAACACAAGAATTGAGGAAGTCAAGGCCTTCACCAAATGTTTAGCATCCTGGCTACTTGACTTCTGGTGGCAAAGTGGAGGGGAGTTGTAAGCCCAATCAGAACATGCTGAAGGAATCACATTCATGCTCTGACATGGCCCAAGCCCTCTCCAGGCCATTTGACTCAGAACAACCTTGTACTATGTAATACCATGACAGACATTACATGTGCAGAGCTACTAGTATTACAGTTTGCTGCCAGTCTCAACCTGATTACTGATTTGGCCTTGTTCTCTGTTAATCTATACTATTGCATCCTTGTCACATTCTCAGTGTGATCCACTGAACCAGCATTCTAAATGCTGTGGACACACGCATGTGCTCACCCTCACTGCTCGCGCTTGTGCCTGCCCCTAAGGCTGTGCAGATTGTGGTCTGGGAGCCAAGGGTTAATATGTAGGGATTAGCACAGGTAAACCTGTGGATGTTGGGAGGCATACCTGCACCTGTACTTGCTATTTACCTGTACCCACAACCATGGGTACAGGTAAACATGGGTAGGCCAAAATGGACCTGCACCCATACCTGTGGGTAGTGGGTGCTTTTGAACGACGCAATGCACACCATTGTCATTGTCATCTGTTATCATTGCTGTCGGTCAAGAGTGAGGGTGAGGTGAGGGTGAGGACGAGACGAGGGATGTCGTTCACTGTCATTGTTGTCAGTTGAGAGTGGGGATGGGATGAGAATGAGAATGAGAATGAGAATGAGATGAGGGACAGCACAATGCATGCAATTACAGGTGTTGCATTGTTTCTCATTGTTGTTGTTAGTTGAGTGTGAGGAAAGGGGGTGATGGCGAGACAAGGGGGGTGATGGTGAGACAAGGGGGGTGATGGTGAGACAAGGGGGGTGACAGTGTGGCAAGGGGGGGAATGGTGAGATGAGAAGCCGTCAACGGTGAGGGTGAGGGACAGTGAGAGGTGATGGCACAACATGCACAATCACATGTTGTGCCATTACTGAGAGGGGAGGGTGGAGGATGAGGAGGATGAGGAGGGCAACAACAACAATGAGGGTGAGGGATGGCAAGAGAGGCAACAACACAACATGTGCAATTGCTGTCACTGAGAGGGGAGGGTGAATAAGAGTGAGGCTGAGGAGGCTGAGGATGATAGTGAGAGAGGCACACATGTTGTTACTCTGCCATTGCCAAGAGGGGAGGGTGGACAAAGCCATGAGGGTGAGGGTGAGATGGGAGGATGATGGCAAGGGTGATGGTATGAGAGGAGCAGTGGCCACATGTTGCACTGTCACTGAGAGGGGAGAGTGGGCAAGGGAGAGAGGTGAGAGTGAGGGTGAGGGTGAAGGGCAAGAGGAAGGGGGAGGATCTGGGAGAGGCAAGCCTCCAGGAGCCTGTGCAGTGATCCATAGGGTGAGGTAGTAGTACCCTGGTGAGGAGGAAGAATTGTGCATACCATATGCTCCCAATGGCCCTTCCAACCTTTCTCATACAGAACTAGTGCAGTATCATTGCTAGTAGTTGTGGAGGATCAGTACTTGGACGAGTCCAGTGCTCATCACTTGGATCCCGGACCATCAGTGCCACCACATGCCATATTTGGTTAGACACCACAAATAAATAAAATCCAGTGCAGGGTGATGCCAGCTGAGGGCATGCTGAGAGGCAACAAATCCAAGGTAAGCTACACAAATAAATACAATTATACCTCCTGGTGCCATTTCGTGACTCAGGGGCCTCACTAGCAATCACATGCCCCTCACATGGTCAAAATGGATTATATTGGTCCAGGACTGTTTGGGACTGTTCTGTGGGAACCCTGGGTATGGCCTACAGCCCACCTGGAAGATCATGTGCTGGAGACCCATAAATTGCCTCAGTGCCCTTGGCAAAATCCAGTGGAACTTAGCTATAATAGCAATCCCTGGCTAGCTGCAGCCTCTCTCATGGTATGGTTCACACAAAGCAGACAGCAAAGAAGATGACTAGCGGATCTGCTCCTCGCATTTCACTTACCAACCACAACTTGGACTCAGCGAACTTGAACTCTACCCCATGTGGAACCACCCAAGCCATTGCTTCCAGCTTCCCTGCAAAGCTTCAACCCTATCCTTGCCTCATTACAATTAAGTTGAAATTAGTCACTAGGTAATCTAGGAAATTGAAATCTTGTTAGATGTAAATTAAATTCATTGAAAACAATAATTTCATCAAATAAAGATATCTATACTATTAGTTGATTTCTTACTATGGAATATTGAATACAGCATTATATAGTCACTTTCAAAGAAGACAAAATAATAATGATCATCTAGAATATCTGGGTCAATTGGCATAATCATTTTAATTTTAATGATGGCTATTGCTTTCATAGGTTTTTTTTCCTGCCCTTATTACAATTCTTTTCTTAGCAAGCCAACCACTCAAATTTCATGATTCTGCAATAGAATGCAGACACACTATCCCAATCCTATAACATGACAAATCAGGTCTTGTTTCCTGCCCTCATTATATTTCTGAGGAAAATACCAATACCATTAGTCTAACATTCCCAAAATATAGCATGTCCATATAGCAAACCTGATCAGACCTTGCAACAACATATGGCAAGTTGTATATAACTTGTTTACACAACTTGCCTAACAAAGTCATTGTATTGTCCAGCATATTTAAACTTGTTGATGTAGCAATTCCAGATATATATACACATATAGTAATGGTTGATTATCAAATCAAATCTAACATCTCATGCAATGTCCAGATATATACAGTGGCTCAAACAACTGTCCACATATTTGGTCATTTTCCACTAAATGCAATAACCCCCAATAGCCCCTGATCCTTGCCTGAAATGATGAGTGTATGAAATGATGTGTTTACTCTTGGCTTTCTATTCTTTCAAAATTCAAGAGATCAGAATACAATCTGATGATATGGCAGCCATTTCAAAACAATGACTCATTCAGATTTTTTGACTTTAAGTTTTAATTACATATATTGCACCTGAGCATGCTGTAATACAATTACATACATTTGGTAAGGGTTCTATTATGTTACCTTCATGTAATTGAATGTCAGACAGCACACCATTTCATGTTTATTTTCCCACCATCACCATAAAATCCATTCCTACCTTTGAAAGAAAAATATCATCTCTTTCTGCTTGCTTGATTTTTTTCTCTAGGGCAGTTGCTTCCAAAACTGGCCTAGGGAAGTCTACTGTATGCCAGGTCCTTCAGGAACTCTAGCCAGAGAAGACTAGACTCCATGGTGGCTGTCCTTCAAAGCTTACCCCTACCAAAAAAAGAGCTATTGTTCAGCAAATTATTACTGGCAAGGCCAGAAATGCTGTTCATGCCATCCAATACATCAATTCCATCATTGATGTTCCTGTCTGCCCTCAGACTGTGAGAAATATCCTCAAGGAAGCCTCATTAAAGGCTGTGGTAAAGAAAAAGAAGCCCCTACTTTCTAGTGGTCACAAGAAGAGGGTTAACATTCTCTTTCATGTATCAGCATTGGAGTGTGGAGGACTGAAAGTGACTCACATAGTCAGATGAGACCACAGTCAATAGGAGTGGGTCAAATGGGCAAGAGTATGTGTGGAAAAAGAAGGGAGAAGGGCTGATTGCTTGAAAGATCAAAGTATAGTCAGGTTTGGAGGAGGTTCACTGATGGCTTGGGGCTGCATAGGGTGCAATGGAGTGGGGGTTTTGAGTGAGGTGGCGGGGAGAATGGATGCTGAATAGTATGTGGCAATTTTAGAGCAGGAGTTGCTGCAAAGCATGGAAAAATCTGAAATCACAGAAGACAACATTTTCTTTCAACAAGATTATACCACCAAGCACATCTCTAGAAGAGCCCAAAAGTGGTTTTAGGAGCAGGAAATAAAGCTTCTGGACTGGTCTGCACAGTCTCCAGACCTTAACCCCTTTGGACATACTTGGAATCACCTCAAGAAATGCCTCTCAGCTTATGAGAAGCCTCCTACAAGAGTTCATCGACTGTGGGAAAGGGTAGTGAAGGAGTAGGGAAAGATTGATGGGAAACAGTGTCAGAGATGGATAGAAAGAAGGTCTAGACATATTGGTGCAGTTATCAAGGCTAAAGGAGGTTATACCAAGTACTAGATGGTCAAATTTATAGAAAGTCAAAAAACCATCTGAATGAGTTATTGTGTTGAAATGGCTGCCAGTTCATCAAATTGTATTCAGATCTTTTGAGTCTTGGATGGATAGAAAGCCAGGAGTATATATGTCATTGCATATACTCATAGTTTAGGGCAAGGATTAGGGGTTATTGGGGGTTATCATGTTCAGTGGAACATGACCAAACATGTAGACAGTTTTTTGAGCCACTGGATACTTTATGTTACAATCATGGAAGTGCTCCTTCCTCCAATGAATGGCACCAGAAGACAAATGACCAATAGGAACATGAGTGCAACAAGTTGACAACTTGTACCAAATATTATTGCAATTATGCAATGATAACATATCCATATTATACAAACACATCATTCCATCCATGATGATGCAAGAATGAAGCAATCCTAAGCAACCACATCATCAGCCCAACATATATAATCATAACCATCCATTACCTAAGAGGCTGATATTTTGAATGCATAATATACATGTAAATATTACTATTACACAACATTATTGTAAATATCATACATTTTGAATGTGTGATACACATGTACATATATGGGGACCATGCATTCATGTTTCAAAATGCACTGACACCAATGTCAACATTGGATCTACTGGGTAAATGCTCAGAAACTAATGGCATTGATGTGCATTACTAGGTCATCTTGAAATTAAAATTTACAATAAAAATAATCACAGATTTCTTGGAAAAGTATACCATAAAATAGAGCTCTTTTCTACAATCATTTTGAGCCTCTGGTAAAAATGGTGGGAGGAGTTAGCTTGGTGTGGATCTTTTGTTGTATGTACATATGCTCACCTTCATTCTCAACCTCCATTTCAATTTCTTCGAGATGTGGGTAATGACTCCATGATGCAAGGTTGTTTTTGTCCTCTGAGTCAATCTCCATGTTCAAGATGGGTTGCTTCTGCCCTCTTTCCATATCTTGTACATGCATGTTGCCTTCATTGTCCAAGCTAGGAATATTGGCAGAGTCCACGGTGTGAGCAAGTGAGCAAGCATGCATAAGCCGCTGGTATGTTGCATAAGGATTAACAACACTTGCCAGGGTTGTGCATCTTGTCCATGAACACAATGCACAGCCACTGAATGCAATCCTGACATGGAACCAAATTGAGCATTACTACTAATGTCACTAATTGTGAGAGTACAGTAATCAAGCAATTGGTAGTGTAGACCTATAAGAGAGGATATAGAAAATATCTACCGTTACTAATGATTTCAGTAATTAATTAGTAGGGTTAATTGAACAGGATTTATAATAGAGCATGGGAGTTTTTAAATTCCATTTTGTACATTTCCTAGATGCACTAAAGTATCCACAGACCATTTAGTATTACATATTTTGAAGAACATGGAAAAATATGCAAATGCAATGTAATCTCCAGCTACTCAGATTCCATGTAGGTTTTTGAGGTCATAATAAATTTGCAGAAGCATTTTAGTATTTAATCCACTAGATGTACTGTAGTACCCACCTACAGCCTATCAATAAAAATATATATAAAAACATAAAAGATGTGCAAAAGCAATATGTATATCATATCCATCTACCAAGCCATACTACATATTTCAAATAATGTAAGCATTGTGCAAAAGCAAATACATGATAAAGCATAATACACATTGTAATGGACACCAATTGCTATATGGTCCAAATGTTGTTGGTCAATGAACTGCATTTGCCAATAAAGAAAAGCAATTTATTGAATTGAAAATACTAGATATTAGCAATTCACTCATATTTATGAATAGCTAAGAAATATATGTAATAAAGCAAAAGGAAGCACATATTTGTCAACACATATACTGACCTCCAAAACCATTGCAATGCCTAACCCTGATGTGGTGCGCGAAGCGCACCACTGACACCTGTGGGAATGTTGCTTGGCTTTGATGGGAACCAACAAAGACAAAACACTTGGCTACAATGTTGCTCCTGGGGTCATGTGATTTGGCCTAGTGGCTATGAAGATATGACCATTTCAAAACAGCAATCCCACAGGCTTTGGTGGTGCACAAAGCACACCACATCAGGGTTAGGCATTACAATGGTTTTGGAGGTTACTGTATAGAATATGTGACATAGGGCACTTCAGGCAATTTCTCCAAAGAGGCTATATTAGCTTTAATTTTTTGACTAAATTGTAGCTAATGGTCCTCTGCAATAGATAGATACTATACATTGCTTTTGCATTTTTCTTGCATTTTTTAAAATATATTGATAGGCTGTAGTTGGATAATTCAATGCAAATAGTTGTGCAATGGCAACCAACAAGTTTTTCCTATTGAACCATTTGACATTGTGGAAAATTTTCATGTAAAGCACCATCCACCTCTCAAAGTAATGCTTGTTGAGTACTTTGTCCACCTTGGAGCATATGGGCTCAGTGAATTCAGCCTTTAGTCTTTCATATTCTATCAGAGCATCATCCGAAGTGTTGGTGGACTTGTTGTCCAGGAGAAATGGTACTGGTGCAGACAAGAACTATAGGATTTCTATGCACTATGCACCATGTGACACATGATCTAGACAATGTCCAATGTCATGTCAATGCTGAATCAAAGAATGACCTACTTCTGCATGTTTGGTGGAACATCTTGCAATGGTATGCATGCTCAGACCATGTTGGAATTCTAGATTACATATGCACTTTTGCCTACATAAGCAACTACTTACATAAGACTAGCTTTTACCTTAGCTTACTGAGTGACTCCTGAGTATTCTACAGACTGCTGCTTAAGTTGGCACACAATTGGAAATGGTTGTATCAGAAAAGCTCAAACAGCACATGGTCCATGTTTTCGTCATAGAGCAATTTGAGCTTGTCAGTGGGGTCCATGTTGTTGATGGCCACTTGGATATAGTGCAAGTGCCCTTCCCTAGAGGGAGTGCAAAGGAGGATGCTGAGGATCATATGAAACATGTTGTTGTTATCGTCCTTCCTAGTCACCAGGATATGATTTTCTGCCAAGTATTCTTGGATGAGTGGTAAATCAGGATGAGTTTGGATAAAGTCTATTGATGTATGCTCAGCAAGTGTGCTGAACACAACTCACCGATGTCAACAAAATGTGCAAGCCATATGCTGCAAGTCTGAACAATGGTTATTGCAACATGTTTATTAGAAATATATAAAATTTTGTATATTCATGGATTTTAGTTTAAATATTAGTTTTTAGAATGATAATTTTATTTAGGTTTCAAGAGGAATTGAACCTCTGAACAAGGTATTCACAGTACTCAAAATAACCACTCTGCCATAATATCATATAAAGATGAAAAAAAAATTTACATATATAAAAACTAAAATTAAAATTCATATTTTATTATGGTAAGCATGACTTGAACATGCTTCTTCTCCCATCCAAAGGAAGTGATTAATCTAGTTTATCTTCTACATTATTTTGGGATTTAATTTTAAATCTTAAAAAGCTCTTTTAAAATGAAAGTAATAAATATATTATTAAATACTTTATAGTATTATTACCTTTCTGATTAGATAAAATGTAATATCTAAATAAATATTTATAGCTTATATTTCATAAAATTAATTATAGTTAAATTTCGATTTGGAGGAATTAAATATTAATTTGTTTTCCTATTCACACATGAGATATAATTTTATATGTAGTATTTACTCTACGCATTACCAGGAGAACTCTGAGCCACAAGAGATAGTGAATATGTGGAACTCAGGCTCACAAATGGAAAACTTGAATATGCATGTAAGTGATTTCAAGTAAAATCCTCATATTTTTGCTGAAAATCTGTCATTTTCAGGCTCAGCTTGAAGCTGGCATAGCTGAGTTCCAACTGGAGGATCTTGGTGTGGAAGACAATATTTTCATGCCAATACCATTGGTAAGTTGTATTATACTCTATTTTTATTATTCACCATATTGTTCCAATCGGTAGTTCAATTCAAGCTGAGGACTCAGAGGTTCCCGCAATGGAACTTCTTCAACTATCCATTGGTGCCTATATGAAGCATGAATGGTGTTTCCCCCACAGATTCAATACACTTTCATCCCATAGAAAGCAAAATTTCACCGGTAAGTCACAAATTTCAATTTCAATTTGAAACTAATATTAGGTTTATAGATATGGCTGTGGAAAATGCCAACAGAGATGAAAATTTTGCTATCAATCAAAGTAGGTTGTTTTTAAAAATAATAGATAATAAATTATCACTTTTTCTTTAGTTTTGTCAAGATATCAAGTATCAGGTAAGTGTTATTTATATGAGTTACATATATATATATATATATATAATATTTTATAGCCTCATACACAAATAATAATATAAGGATAAACATGAATCTATTCATGGTATTTAATTTATTGGTATTGATTTCTCAAGTGCCGCCATTATCACCTGTCCATCAAGGTGCTTGACTTGTTGATGTTCTTTTCTTTCATCCACAGATATGATGTGAATTGTAGCAGCTTTATCGAGAACTGCAAGAAATTAATTTGCACTGACTCCCAGCCCCCCTGTGGTGGTTCTGCACCAGAAGGAAGCTTGAATGTGATAAGGACCTGTTTTGCACTCAAGTCTTTGTTGTGTGCCTTGGTGTGATAGTTGATGATGCAAGTGACAACTTTGGAAATGAATATTTTTTCTTTCAATAGCTGGATATCAATCTTTCCAGCCTTGGCCAGTGTGATAGGTAGATAGTTTTCCAGCACCTGTAGTGGGCCTTGGTGCTCTATGAACAACTTTGTGTAAAACTGAAATCGAATTCTATGAGTCAATCCAGCACATGTGGTTGACCAACTATGCTGCTCACCTGACTCTGGTCAAAGACATTTATTTTTGTCTTGAAATAGGATTTGACTGCATAGATGTTATTGCAGCATGTGGGTGGTCTTGCTGCCACCCCCATTTCCATGAAAGATTCTATCCTGTTGATGACTGGTTTTTTTATTTTTTAGTTCATTGTTGCAATGAATTTTGAGTTGGCTTACATGTTTTGATACTTTTTCCACACTGCTCAGCTGTTGGCTCAAGCTAAGCAGAAACATGTGGTTCGGAATGGGATGGAAATTGAAAAGTTGGTTGGGGTGTTGTGCATGAAGCAGACTGCAATGCAATGCTGTTAGCTTTGCCAGTATTGTCAATTGAATGATATCTGTAGTGTTGATGGAATTAAGAGTCATGTCATGAGCATACGCTTTCGCATGCTGTATCATCTCCTCCAAATAGCTGTTCAGATTGTGCATGTATGCACATTGCTCAGCCTTGTCTGCAAATCTGAAAAGTTGTGCAATGGTGGCAGGTGAGTCTTGTCTATTGAGCCATTTGGCCTCATGGAAATATTGGATGTATAGTGTCTTCCAAAATTGAGTCAAAGTTTTGAGAATTTGGAGTATATGTTATATAGCTCAGGGGCATGGACAGACAGAGCCAAAGTGTAGGTGAGTGATTATACATACCTACTCTCGGCCATCCATCAAAAAAGGAATTATGTAATTTAGACTAGTATCCATAGAGATATGGTCAATTAAAAATAGCTAGTCATTGAGTCAATTTTGTAACTATATATCAAATCTATAGAATCAGCCCATTCTAGTACTTTGTATGACCTCCTTTGGCCTTGGTTACTGCTTGGATCCTCCTAGCATGCTTTCAATCAAATTATGACACACCTCTGGATCTACTGTATATTATTCCATACTTCTGCCACTCTATTCCAAACCTCCATACTCCTTTGTATTTGGCAAGCTCCTTTTTAATATGATGCCAGAGATGTTCAATAGGATTGAGATCTGGAGATTGTGGAGGC
>JBBPND010000476.1:0-11196 GCA_038090655.1 Gastroboletus turbinatus | reverse complement strand
AATCAGCACAGACCTCATCAAAGTCAAAGAGGGGTGCAGGGGTACTAGTCGGCACCTCGACCTTGTAACGTCGTGAAAACCAGTAGCGAAAAGGAAGTAACCTCCTACCTCAAGTAGATCATTATCACCATCCTCGCTGTCAGTCTCCGACTCAGGTGGACTTGATCTCGCGAGCTGTTCCTTGTGTGGAAGTTAGCACAACTCTTCCGCTGACAGGATGACAAACTCCTACCAGACTCGAGTCTGGTACTTCGTTGTCGTGGACTCCCGACATGGAAGGCGATGAATTGTTCGCTTGCCGTACCTAATAAATAGTGAGCTACCATTAAGATAAAGGGGGGAGTAGAGTTGAATCAGCACTAACCCCATCATGGGTAGTCGACAACTCGTCCTTATGTCATCATGAAAATCGGCGCCGCGAAGGAAATGTGTTAACCTCCTACTGTACCTCAAGTAAATTATTATCGCCATCCTCGCTGTGGGTCTCCGACTCAGGTGGACTTGACGTCGCGGGCGGTTTCTTGTGTGGAGAAGTTAGTGCAACTCGTTCGGTGACAGGACAGTGACAAGATCCTACCAGACTCGAGTCTGCTGCTTTGCTGTTCGAAGGTACCGGTGATGAATAGCTCACCCGTTGTGCCTGATAACGCATGAGCTATCGTGATGTGATCTACCGTCACCAAAAAGACACACAGGGCCCGCTTTCTTTGGATCTGCATGTCGTTGCCTCCTAGTACTGGAGGCGTGCTCGCTCGAACTTTGGGTTTGAAACTGTGACGCAGGATAAACATTTAACAAAGATGCCGACAAATAAACTAACAAACAACGAACTAATGTCAATGGTGACAACACCCATGCAGGGAACGTGATCCTGAGGATCGCGTTTCCTGAATCTTGCTGAGTCGGGTAATTCACCTGGTTCCCTGTGAGCCGAGCAGAGTAAGCGAAAGGAATGGACCCGCACTTCTTTAACCTGATAACGAGTGAGCTATCGTGATGATCTACCGTCACCCAAAAGACACACAATAGGCGACTTTAGCTTCAATGGTCGTCTCTGTCTCTGTGACTCACGCAGGATAAACAAGGGCGCGCGGACAAATAAACCTAAACAAGCAACGAACCTTTACCGGTTTTCTTACGACCGTTCGCTGCAGTTCGGAGATGGTTCGTCAGACACTGCGTATAGTTTGTCTACAAAAAGAGAACACTCAGCGCACAGGCATACGTCGAGCCATCGTCTAAGGGCCCTCTTTTGCAGTATTCACTTTCGGCTGTGACTGGGAATTGGATCGAAAATTGGCAGGTCGAGTAGAAAGTCGATCTGGCGGTGAAGGAAAGTGGCCTGTGCATGACCTCGATCTAAGCTATTTAAATAAATCTACACGTTGCCTACACATTGTTTTACATAATGTCATCGCATTCTTTCCACCTACTTTTCTTTTCATCGCCGTGCTTTTCGAAACGTTTCACAGAGCAAACACAGCAGGCCACCGCCTCAGCCTGTTCTCATGCTTCGGTTTGCTTATTATAGTCCAGGAATTCAATGGATAAGAATGAAGGAGATGATGATAAAGAAATCCAAGATCCGATTGAAGGATAGTAGTGGTCATGATGCAATATCCGACCCAGAACGCATACCCAGCGCCCCTCGCTTCATGTCATTGTCGACCCGCCCACATCCAAACCCGTCATCGTCCGCATGTCCTCAAGATATGACGCCGTACTCTCCTTCAACAGCGCGGCCAGCTTTCGATAGTACTCTGCCTGAGGAAACCCAGTATATTTGTTTAGGACTCTGCACCACTTTGTCGTCAACAATGTAATGATGACACGTTCTAACTCACTCCTTGAAGTCAGACGTGGCCGACGTTGGACCAATCTCGTACAACACCTTGGAGGCATCGATCGTACCGCTCTTGGGAAGCAGGGATGGCGCTGGAAGCATGTACGATATCCGTATCCGAGTCTTGAACAGCCAAATCTATGTCGCGCCTGGTGAGTTCCCCCGTATCTAGAAGCCATTGAAAGCGACCAATAGTCTCGGTCTTTCATCCTCTTCATCTGACAGCACAAATTGGTACGTTGCATAAGCCTGAACATGTTCTAGCATGTCATGCAACACGAATGCACTCATCGGAATCTTGGGGACTCAGATCGCAAGTTCAAATCAGATCGCCCAGCCTAGCACAAGACTACCCACTGTGACGTCGCACTGATTGACCGAATAGCATTTTTGAACAGCCGATACATCCGTGAAATCGAGTCATGTTCCTGTCTCCGGTTGGCATGCTCTCTGACCAAGATGGCACCGCATTGACAGCATGCCAGGCGAGCGTTACCACCGCCCTATCAGCAAAATGTGACTTAAAGATCGAGAATGAGTGGCGATACGAATGACATGGGATCTGCCCTCTTGTGTAGCCCCCAACACATCGTTCTTGGAAAACTGGGTTGTTTAAGAGAAGCAGAATTCTTAGACGTGCTGTATCAACCAGATCCGTGTCCCACCACCTCAAGACCAATCAGGGCTTCGAGGAGCAAAAAGCGTATGTCGACACAAAATTCTGCCCCAGGTGTGTACGTTGTGTACGTCGGACTCTGACGCCCATACAAAGGGATTGGCATCCCACCAACAGAGACTCAGGATGCCAATAGATGCAAAAGCGTCGGACTTGCCTCACGTTCCGGACGACGAGACGTGGTGCTGTGGTGTGTGTCTATTTTTGTGTTCGCAGTAAAATAATTCCATTTTGTTGATCGTTCCCCCCCCTTCCCTACGACGCGGACAGGTGAGGGTCACGAGGGCCTTGTTCACGACGCGTTATGTAGAGCTTGTTCGTACGGCGGCGTAGCAGCTCACGAAGCCATACATCTACCTACCAGGAGTCTGCTTGCTAGTCATGTATGTATGATGATTGGTTTTTGTGCCCCGAAAACGGTTGTACAATCACTTTACGAGTGCCTGCATCACACACACCTATCCGCAAACCCTGACAAGCACCACATATCATACCCACTCACCGGAGCTAATGCCAGTGCATACACATACAATACATAAATACACACGTAGTCGAACATCATATGTAATGTACAACAAGAGGCGCAAGACAGCCGCGGAAAACATGATAATCAACAGGGATAAAAAAAAGCCCATGAATCACACCTTGTATCTACATTGCACTACTTGGAACAATGTGTCCCACCTTCAGCAACCGTAATAAACGCCCCATCCATGCCGGTACCTTGACCGTGATCTGATCACGATCGCCGTCTTGTTCTTCCTGTGAGTTGCTGTGAGCCGAGCCGACAAGCCAACCGAACAAACAATGAACCTGTTTTACGGGTTCTAGTGGTACGTGTTTGTAGACCTGGGACGGTTTGTCAGACACACTACTGTTTGTCCACAAAACAGAACACTCACCACTATACGGTTACGTGCAGCCATCCACGAAGGTCCCTCGTTTGGGGTATTCCCTTTCGGCTGTGACTGGGATGTAGATCCAAAATTAGTAGGTCGACTAGACTGTGTGGAATGTTGATCTGGTGGTTGCGAAGTCTGGTTCCTGTTGGTCTTCTTGAATCTTGTCACGAAGCGCCTTTTGAGTGCCCATTCAGATGCACCAGGTTTCTTTGAACAAGGCGCTTCGGGAGGCGCGGTCATGAGTGGAGGGTTTGACAACTGTGATTTGGCACAGGACGGGTCAAGCGGCAGTACCTCATCCTCACAGAGATGGGCAGAGGATGTGGAGGAAGGTGGCTACAGCAATGTCAATATGAAAGCAAGAGTACAGTCAAATCAGCACTGACCTCATCAAAGTCAAAGAGAGGTGCAGGGGTACTAGTTGGCACCTCGACCTTGTGACGTCGTGAAAACCAGTAGCGAAAAGGAAGTAACCTCCTACCTCAAGTGGATCATTATCACCATCCTCGCTGTCAGTCTCCGACTCAGGTGGACTTGACATCGCGAGCTGTTCCTTGTGTGGAAGTTAGCACAACTCTTCCGCTGACAGGATGACAAACTCCTACCAGACTCGAGTCTGGTACTTCGTTGTCGTGGACTCCCGAGGTCGAAGGTGATGAATTGTTCGTTTGTTGCACCTAATAAAGAACGAGCTGCCATTATGACAAAAGGGGGAGTACAGTTGGTTCAGCACTAACCTCATGGGTACTAGCCAACAACTCGTCCTTATGTCATCATGAAAACCAGCGCCGAAAAGGAAATAGGTCAATCTCCCACCTCAAACAGATTATCATCACCATCCTCGTTGTCGGTCTCCGACTCAGGTGGACTTGACGTCGCGAACTGTTCCTTGTGTGGAGAAGTTAGTGAAACTTTGTCGGTGACAGGATGACAAACTCCTACCGGACTCGAGTCTGCTGCTTTGCTGTTCGAAGGTACCAGTGATGAATTGTTCACTTGTTGTGCCTGATAACACATGAGCTATCATGATGTGATCTACTGTCACCAGAAAGACACACAGGGCCTGCTTTCTTTGGTCGTCTCAGCCTACCAGCATACGATCGACTCTGCGACACAGGATAAACAAGGGCGCGGACAAATAAACCTAAACAAGCAACAAACCTGCTTCGGCTTGGCCCCTCGAGGTTTTCCGACCATTCGCTGCAGTGAGAGGTTCGTCAGACACCGCGTATAGTTTGTCTACAAAAAGAGAACACTCAGCGCACACGTTTATGTTGACCCATCGTCTAAGGTCCCTTGTTCGCAGTATTCACTCTCGCTGTGACTGGGAATTGGATCGAAAATTGGCAGGTCGAGTAAAGCTTTAGATCTGGTGGTTGCGAGGAAGCGGCTGGTTGCTGTTGTGTACAAGACCTCAACCTTATTCAAGTAAATCTACAGGTACCGGTTGCCTACACATTGTTTTAATGGAATCGCTTTTTTTTCCGCTTTCGTCTACTTTTCATTTCATCCCCGTGCTTTTCGGTACATTTCACACAGGAAACACAGCAAGCCATCCCCTCAGCCCTGTTCTCGTGCTTCGATTTGCTTATCATAGTGCGGGGGTGGTGTAAAAATTATCTGCAGTCCTCTGATTGCGAGCCTATGTCGATGATCGTCCTATAGTGTTGGAATATCAGATAGTATGTGGTAGTACAGCACCATACCAAGTCCGGTCGAGATTTTTCCAGCTCAACTTCCTCAAATTTAGCGGGAGGAAAGAAGACTCGAAGCTTGCGAGTTGTAAACAACGTTCGGAAAGGATGTCCCATGTTCCGAGGCCGAGAGTCAATCCCCAGATACGAATCATACGATGAGAGTACTGATTGATAGTAGTCCTTTGAGTAGGAGATCGGAGGGGACGTGGGATCAGAAATCAACCGATCGTAGTAGTGACTGAACCCCACAACATCGAAGGAGAGGCGCGAGTGAGTCCAACTGCCGCCAAAGAGTATCAAGGGCTCTGAGAACGCGCGGCAAGTTCGAGCTAATGCAGCGAGCGCTCGCCGTCCCTTTCTACCAGGAACCGGCTCATTGTAAACCGTGGGCGTAGCGAGACAGTCTAGGACGAACAACGGGTTCTTGATAGACTGTGAGAATGGTCTTACATTTATGGAACAAAAGCCACCGAAGCAGATTACAATCGACTTCCATGCCCCTTTGGAGACTTTTAACACACGAACCACTAAAAATTTCAATTGAAGATAACGGGAAGTATTGTAGTCATGATGGCCTCTCAGTAATCCATGTTCCCTATAAGACACTTCCCCTTGAGCTGATAGTTTGGCTGCCAGTGCTGTCTGAAGAGGTGTGCGTTATATGGGAGTTGACTGTATTACCACCGTCCTCACTGTGGGTCTCCGACTCAGGACTCGAGTCTGCTGCTTTGTTCAAGTTCGAAGGTACCGGTGATGGATTGTTCACTTGTTGTGCCTGATAACGAATGAGTTATCATGATGTGATCCACAGACCACCAAAAAGACACACATGCACAGTGCCTGCTTTCTTTGGTTGTCCCCGCCCATTCTTGGCCCTCTAAGCCTAACATCCCTTGTCCTCCCATCAGTGACTGCAGTGAGGCGGTTCGTCAGACACACCGCACACAGTTTGTCTACAAAAAATAACACTCAGCGCACACGTGGACGCCGACCCATCATTGTCTAAGGACCCTTGTTTGGAGTACTATTCACTCTTGGCTGTGACAGGGAATTGGATCGAAAATTGGCAGGTCGGTCTGTGAAGAAGCGGCCAGGTCGTTGTTGTGTGTATAGCCTCGACCTTAACAGTATGTAAGTAAATCTACACGTTGTTACTGTCATCGCATTTTTCCGCTTTCACCTACATGATCATTTCATATGCGCCGTGCTTTTCGACAGGAAACACAGCAGGCCATCCCCTCAGCCCTGTTCTCGAGCCTCGATTTGCTTATTATAGTGCAGGAATGGATAAAAATGAAGGAGAGTATGATAAAGCAGTCCAAGATCAGCCTATGATGGAAGGATTCTCAGTAGTGGTCACGATGCAAAATATATCTTTAGAATTTCTCCACCACATACGGGACGCCAAGTCAACGGTCACACAGTGTCACAAGACCCTGACGTTGGATGGTTGTGGATGCGCCCTATCTTACCGTCAACAGAGAATCAGGACGCCAATAGATGCAAAAGCGTTGGACTTACCTCACGTTCCGGACGATGAGACGTGGTACCATCATGTGTGTCTATTTTTACGCTCGTAGTGAAAGATTTCCGTTTTGTTGATCGTTCCCCCCCTTCCCTATGTTGCAGACAGGTGAGGCTCGCCAGGGTCTCGTTCACGACGCGTTATGTAGAGCTTGTTCGTACGACGGCATAGTGGCTCACGAAGCCATACATAACCTATTAGGAGTCTGCTCGCTAGTCATGTGTGTATGATAAGTACTTTGGATTTTGTGCCCCGAAAACGGTTGTACAATCACTTTACGACATCATTCATTCATACCTATCCGCAAAGCCTGGCAAGCCCCACATAACACTGGAACTAATGCCAGTGCATCACATACAATACATACATACCCACGTGGTCGAACATTGTATGTAATGAGTCCAAACAAGAGGCGCAAGACAGCCGCGTAGGATAATCAAGGATAAAATGAACCACGCCAGGTATCTACGTTGAACCACCTGGAACAATGCGTCCCACCTTCAGCAGCCGCAGTAAACGCCCCACCCATGGCGGTACCTTGACCGTGATACAATCACGATCGCCGCCTCGTTCACCCTGCTATGAGCCAATGTGAGCCGCGCCGACAGACAAACCGAACAAACAACGGACCCGGTTTGCCGGTTCTAGTGGCACGAGTTTGTAGACCTAGGATGGTTCGTCAGACACACTGCGCACCGTTTGTCTACAGAACAGAACACGCACCACTATGCGGTTACGTGCAGCCATCCACGAAGGCTCCTCTTTGGGGGTACTGACTTTCGGTTGTGACTGGGATGTAAATCCGAAATTGGCAAGTCGACTAGACTGTGTGGAATGTTGATCTGGGGGTTGCGAAGGCTGATTCCCGTTGGTCTTCTTAAATCTTATCACAAGGCACCCTTTGAGCACCGAAATGCATTCAGATGCACCAAGTTTCTTCGGACAAGGCGCTTCGGGAGGCGCGGTCACGAGTGGAGGGTTTGACAACTGTGATTCGGCACAGGACAGATCAAGCGGCGGTACCTCATCCTCAGACGATGGTGGCTCCAGCGACGTCAATATGAAAGCAAGAGTACAGTCAAATCAGCACTGACCTCATCAAAGTCAAAGAGGGGTGCAGGGGTACTAGTCGGCACTTCGACCTTGTGACGTCGTGAAAACCAGTAGCGAAAAGGAAGTGCGTTAACCTCCTACCTCAAGTGGATCATTATCACCATCATCGCTGTCGCTCTCCGACTCAGGTGGACTTGACGTCGCGAGCTTGTGTGGAAGTTAGCACAATGCTTCCGCTGATAGGATGACAAACTCCTACCAGACTCGAGTCTGGTACTTCGTTGTCGTGGACTCCCGAGATCGAAGGCGATGAGTTGTTCGCTTGTTGTACCTAATAAATAGTGAGCTATCATTATGGTACAGTTGAATCAGCACTAACCCCATCGTGGGTAGCCGACAACTCGTCCTTATGACATCATGAAAATCAGCGCCGCGAAGGAAATGTGTTAACCTCGAAGGTACCGGTGATGAATTGTTCACTTGTTGTGCCTGATAACGCGTGAGCTATCGTGATGTGATCTACCGTCACCAGAAAGACACACAGGTTGTCTCCTACTGAAGGGGAACAAGTTGATCAAACGGCGCAGTCTACCCGGCTGATCCTCTGGCAGTGGAATCTGTGACACAGGATAAACAAGGACGCCAACAGATAAACCCAACAAGCAACGAACCTTATCCGGTTCTTTTGCGACCGCTCGCTGCAGGGAGATGGTTCGTCAGACACACCGCGCACAGTTTGTCTACAAGAGAACACTCAGCGCACACGTTGACGTTGACCCATCGTCTAAGGTCCCTTGTAACTGTTTGCAGTAGGTGAAGAAAGACTTTGGCCTGTACATGACCTCGACCTAAGTTATTTAAATAAATCTACACGTTGCCTACACGTTGTTTTATGTAACGCCATCCCCTACTTTTCTTTTCATCGCCGTGTTTTTCGGTATGTTTCGCACAGCAAACACAGCAACGGTCATCCCCTCAGCCCTGTTCTCGAGCCTCGATTTGCTTATTATGATAAAGCAGTCCAAGATCCGATTGAAGGATAGCAGTGGTCACGATGCAAAATATCCGATCCAGACACAATACCAATGCAATGATACCCAGCGCCCCTCGTTTAACGTCATCGTCAACCAACCCCCGTCCGCATGCCCT
Organism: Gastroboletus turbinatus; assembly: GCA_038090655.1. Classification (NCBI taxonomy): domain Eukaryota; kingdom Fungi; phylum Basidiomycota; class Agaricomycetes; order Boletales; family Boletaceae; genus Gastroboletus; species Gastroboletus turbinatus. Next base: position 2,351 of record JBBPND010000476.1, on the reverse strand, counting down.
CAGGATATGACGCCGTACTCTCCTTCAACAGCGCGACCAGCTTTCGACAGACGTCCATGGGATAGAACAGGCACTCAGGATATTTGTTTAGGACTCTGCGCCACTCAGTTGTCAACGATGTAATGATGACACCGTTCCAACTCACTCCTTGAAGTCAGACGGGGCCGACGTCGGACCGAGGATCTTGTACAACACCTTGGGGGTATCGATCGTACCGCTCTTGGGAAGCAGGGATGGCGCTGGAAGCATATACGATATTCGTCTCCGAGGCTTGAACAGCGAATTCTATGTAGAGGCCATGGCCAGGAATGGGACCAATAGTCTCGGTCTTTCGTCCTCATCCGACAGCACGAATCGATACGTTGCATGAACCTGAACATGCTCTAGTGTGTCATGAAACACGAATGCACTCATCGGAATCTTGGGGACTCAGATCGCAAGTTCAGATCAGATCGCCCAGCCTAGCACAAGACTACCCACTGTGACGTCGCACTGATTGACCGAATAGCGTACTTGAACAACCGATACATCCGTGAAGCTGAGTCATTCTCCTGTTGCTGTCTGCCCAAGATAGCACCGCATAGACATGCGCCAGGCGGGTGGTCAACAAAATGGGATCTAAAGGTCGAGAATGAACGCGTTGTATCAACCAGATCCGCGTCCCATCACCTCCAAACCAACCAGCGATAACACATTGTGACAACGATGCCGTGATAAACGCCAATGTCGAGATCTTGAGACGTCACCATGTCCGTAAGATCCGCGCTTGAAGGAGTGAGCGAGAAATGCTTTCGTTAAACATGATATGTTGGCAGCATAGGATACACTACAGTAATGACGGTTAGATATATACAGTATGCAAACAAAACTATACAGTCCATATTGAATTCCGTTTCTTTGATTTACACTAATGGCAAGTCCATCTCCGAAATTTTCGACTCTCTGCCATAAAATGCCATCGCTCTCTCACATTCCTCGTCGAAATCCACACTAAATGTTGGATCCGGGACGGCCATCCCGTAATCTTCGTCGTCGTCGTCGTCATTGCTATCCGTATCCTCGTCCTCTCCAACAGTAAAGCGAAAGATCCGTCCGGGGGGCGACGACGGGGGTACTTTGGACTCGACAGGGACCGCCAACTTCATGGATATATCAAGGGTGTCGCACTTGGTGTGATCGCGTTGAAAGTGACCAAGCAACAACTCCCATCTGGCATACCACGACAGATCCCATCCACAAAACCGGTTCCATGAAGACAGACTGTGTGGAGGCGAAGCGCACTCCGAAGGCTTCAGAGGGAGATGGCTTTCGGGGATTGGACTATTGTCTGCAACGAGGGTGGAGTCGGATCCTTCATCTCCCGAGGCCGACGAGGTATACGAACTCAACGTCGATGAGGACATGGACGCTTGAACGTGCGTTGAGTTGCATAGAGACGCGGATGGTGCCAACGATGCGGATCTCTGATGCATATCGAACATGTAAAGCATCTTTTGAAGGGTCCACAGAGGGAACTTGAAAAAGCAACGATCGATGTTGACAGAGTATGGATCCCTCAATGCCGAGATATCACCGACGCGAGGAAAGATAGGAGCGTGAACGTCCTGTTCGTGTTTCCTAGGGGGGTGGTCTGCGAGATCGCGCTCTAGCCCCGACGGAGGGGTGCGCATATATGGTGGTGGGTTCTCCACGACGTGTGGTCGGGTGGTATCGAGACCCGTATATGCGTTGGATTCCTGTTTTTGTGCGTCGCCTCGCTCCGTGCGTGATCGCCATCCAGCCCATTCTTCATGTCGTGAATTCCAAAGAGTTTTTTGTTGGAGAAGGGCACTGCGAGACAGACCGTGATGAGGGTAGTTGAGTCTCTCCGGTGCGGTGCGGGATGGCGGCGAGGCTTCTTGTGCGTCGAGGTCAAATTGCACTAAAAGGGGGCGGACTGGTATAGGAGACCGAGGCTCGATGACGACCTCCATTGGTTGTTCTCGTTGTGTGGGGGGCGTATGCGATGTGTCTGCATTTTCGTGGGAGTGCGAGTCTCTAGCTTGTGGTGGATCATCTTCGCCGCCCTCCACAATTAGAAGACGGGAGGGATCTGGAGGTGCGACGTCTACCGCGAGGGGATCTTGTTGAATAAACGTGCACGGACGATTGTCGTACATTTCGGATTCATCCCCCGCATCAAGAACAGGACCACCATCTTGCAGGTCTTCCATGCAAAAGTCGAGACGGCTAGGAGAACGAGGGGGTGTCTGAGGTACATCCGACTCGTCTGAGGAGAGAGATGAACAATCCATGAATGTGTGCTTATCGCAGGGGATACAGGATGGAATAAGAGGAGGAGAAATAAGCCA
>JBBPND010000475.1:0-11206 GCA_038090655.1 Gastroboletus turbinatus | reverse complement strand
CTAGCCTGCACAGTTGAAAGGAAATAAAGGAGTCACGTGATCTGGTCACGTGATCTGGAAAGTCAAGAGCAAACGAGTAAGTATGAAATATGCATGTGGCATTGTTACCGATCGTAACAGAGCGTGAATGTAAAGGGATCACGGAACACTTGCTGCTCTGCAAGCGGACACTTAGAACTTATAGTTCATGTTGGAACCAACTTGACAAATATTCAAATTGTATTATTTAACAATCCGACTACACGGAGACTGCAGAGAGTGGGTGCTTCGACTTGGTCAAATTTGAGCAAGTCGAAGCGCAACCAATCCATACTGGGAACTTGGTATGACAGACTGGGCAACATGTGTTCACTGAACCCAACTCCACAACACACGCAAATCAGGACAGCACTGGTGATGCATCATAGTACCAGTGCCGAGATGATGCATCAGGGCCACCAGTAGTACTAACAGTACTAGTGATCCATCAATATTGAATGGGCGGATGATGCGTCATCACTCACCTACCAGTGATGCATCTGAGTTGGTATTGGCTGCTGTGAGTACCGGTGATGCATCAATGTGCACGGACAGCATAGCGCTTCAGCCTGGAGGCACCCAATGGGCAAGCGAGAGAGCCGCAAGGGCAGGACAGAACTGGTGATGCATCATAGTACCAGTGCCAAGATGATGCATCCGAGTTGGTATTGGCTGCTGTGAGTACCGGTGGTGCATCAATGTGCACGGACAGTGTAGTGCTTCGGCCCGGAAGCACCCAATGGGCAAGAGAGGGAGCCGCGAGGGTGCCCACCCTATATGGGCACCGCTATCCAGATCCAAGGGGTTGGAGAGCTGCGAGGGAGCACTTACTGTGGGTGAGCACTCAGGGAGTAGTGTGGTGGGTGCAACGAAGCTCAAAGTCAACCTGCAGTTGGTGACAGAGCCAGTGCAGGGAGCTCGAAAGAGAGAAGCGTGGGAGCTACCTTGCTGGTCCGAAGAGCTTACCTGTAACGTGCACAATTGCCAACAGGAACAAACAAGTTCCTAAATCGGGAGCGTGTTACCATTGCTAGTGTGAAAATGATGCATCAACATTTGGGCATCCAGCAAGGCCTATTGGCATTGCACCCTGGTTAGTAGTACCGACTCGTGAGAAAGTGATGCATCAGTGTCACGCGGCGCTGGCCTGGCAGCAATACTAGTGATCAGTTGATGCATCAACATTTGGGCAGATGATGCATCAGCATGAAAGTGATGCACCACAATTCATTGTAGTTATCTCTTGCATCACACTTCCTTCCAGGATCCTAGTGACTTTATGCATCATAATACCATTATAGCCTGCATCGGATTGGTCAGTCGTAGGATAAGAGATATAACTTACAAGATGATCGGCACTTCGTGCCAGAAGGGTTAGACACTGTCAGGCAGGGGTTATTCTGAGGCCAAGCCCGTGTTCAACGCTTCACGTCGTGAGGGTTAGGTCTATTAGGATATATGCGCATTGGATCGGTCAGTTGTAGGATAAGAGTTAGAACTTACAAGATGATGATCGGCACTTCATGCCAGAAGGGTTATATACTGTCGGGCGAGGGTTATTCTGGGCTCTCTGTGTAAGGTTTGCAAGTGCGATTGTATGCACAAAACAATGTATCTGTTGCAATGGTGCATGTTATTGGAACGTCGACTACACTTTTTGGGCTTAGATGTTATCATTACATTACGGTCTGAGACGTTGTACAATACATGTTGATTGCATCAGGCATATCTAATCACATATGCGCACAAAAGATATGATCGCGCACACATCAGCACACCTCGACCATTTTCAGCCGAACCAATTCTCACTGGGGCTGACTCTTGGGTAGGAAGCGGGAAAGGCAGTATTGCAAGGTGAAAGTGAAGGGGCGGTATTGGCTGTATTGCAAAACGACAGTGGGAAGCTGGCTGTATTGCAAGGCGAAAAAAGAACTGTGGGTGGTGGTATTGCAAGAGGGCGCTGACCCTCAGGTAGGAAGTGGAAGGGCAGTATTGCAAAGCAGAAACAAAAGGACTGTAGGGCAGTATCGCAAGAGGCTGGGCAGTATTGCAAAATTTCGCTAACATATGTTCTGCAAGGACACTCATACGATAGCTATCATGACATACTGCAATAAATCTACACTATAGCCTCCAAATGTGTCATCAGCTTGAGATCTGCTGTTGTTGCGAGCTGTGTCAGTACAACCCTCTGGTGAAAAATACCAGAGCTCTACGAAATCGAAAGTGTTTAACTTCTGGATAGCGTATTGTGAGGGACGAGGAACTAAGATGCTTGTGACCAATATTCCGGGCTCGAAACCATTCATCTTAGGCTTCTTTTTCTCTGCTTCTCGGAGCTCGTGCTCTGCCTCCTCCTCTGCTAGTCTGTCTACTTCCTCGTCTAGGCACCTTTGTTCTTCCTCTGCTTCCTCAGTGGCTCGGGCGGCTGCATTTCGGGCGGCTGTCCATGCTTCCGCTCTTCTTGTCCTGTTGGTTTCCCAGGCTGCTAGCAAGTGTTCCACAACCTGTTAGTTGTTCTCTCCATATCTGACTTTGAGTCCATCTCAGATCAGGGTGAAATCGTCTCCGGCGTAGTCCGGAGGTTGCTCTAGCCTTGGGTTGGCCATGTTGGTATCAATGAACTAGTACAGGTGATTATAGTGGAGTATTGTGTAGTGATGAAGAGTGAAAAACGAGCGAGTGAGCTGGACTACTGCCAGCTAAGGAGCGGGAGGAAGTGGCGAGAGGAGAAAGAATTGCCACGCCACTTCCTGTCGCCCGGACAAAGACCGTGCTCTGTTTCTTTGCATGTGCCTCACTACGAAACAGATCTGGTACCACACCCTGTGACAGTGTGACATGTGACAGAAATCTGTGGAGAACCTCCCACTCCGACGCCGAGGCGGGACCTTCTCGAATCAACCCCAGCATTCAGTCCCGCGCGTTTTCACCCAGCGCCACCTACGTTCCTCTCGAAGGTGAGGGCGAAGCCGAGTACCCGGAAGGTGAAGAAACCGATTTAGACCCAGAGGGTGAACCAGAGGAGTACCCGAACCCCGATGACAAAGACTTGGGCATCTCGGGATGCGAGGAGCGTTCGGTGGCCGAACGCTGGAGGGGGGGATGTGACGGGGTCACGTTCCCGAGAGCACGGATGTTGTTGGACGTCTGGATCGTGTTCCAGTGGATCGCCTCATACCCTTTGTTGTGCAACGCGGAGGGAGGCAAAGGTTGGAGGTCGAGGAGGGGCGTCGGAGCTTTTCTGGAAGAATAAGGTGGCTGAACGAAATTGACAGTTTCGTCCCATGTAACCACCTATCCGAGAGTAGTTAGGAGGGGCGGGCTCGAACATTGAGACGGTGATGGTGACATTATGCTCGTCTTCCACATACCGCTGACGAAGGACGAATGGGAAGGTGATGATCTCGCCATCGACGTCCTCGACAAGAATGAAGAACACCTCTGCACGGCTGTGAATCATCTCCTCCTAGCGGAAATCGGGGATAATGGTTGGGTCAATACGCGGGATGGAACGGGTGATGGGCTGTACTTGTGCTTGAAATCTGGGAACTATGCTCAAGGTCGTTCTGAAGGGAAAGAAAGGCAAACACCTGCTGTAGTTTAGGGAAATTATGGACGAGGCGGTGCACGAGGCGGCCAGCATTAGGAATACCAATGAGCTCTCCAAGCTCAGGCGGGTTCAGATCAAAGCATCGGTACTGCGGCCAGAATAAACAAACGGCTGTAGCAACATACTTGGCGACATCCTGCACCGGTAGACGTACGAATTGTTTACTTTCAGCCTTCCTGATTACTGCCTGAGGCACACCCTTGAACTGGCGAAGAGGCGCCATTGAGCCCCATCTAGTTTCATTGGTGAGGCATACGGAGCATATGGGTTGGAAGGTGACCTAGAGGATGCGCTTTTGTCGGACGAAATGCTCGGGCCCTTAACACTCGACGGTCCTGCAAATTCAAGCGAGCAAGAGCCCCCCGCCGTGGGACTACCTGAGCGCATATGCAGGATACAGGTGGAAGGCGACGACCAATGCCTCGCTATGTTCGATCTATGTTGGACGAACGTAACGCACCTAGACATCGAGGTCTGCGGTAGCACAGGTGTCTTGGGCGCGGTCCTCACGCTTTGTCCGAACCTCCAAGCCCTCTCTCTGCATGGCCGTCATTGCACTGCCTCTTGCACGTCGCTCCCTGCCCCCTTCACCCACCCAACACTCTCGTTTCTATCCATCGCCGTATGGGCCGAGTTTGGCAACTTTCTCTTCGAGGCAACGCTGCCTGGCTTACGCGAGCTCAGCATCCTCGCCGCCTCTTACGGGCAACCAGGTGACATCCGTGCTTTGTTGGTTCGTTCGGGTTGCCCCCTTGAGGTCCTCAGGGTGAAGGCAAAGGGTTCAATGGTCTGGACCACAGAAGAGCAGGCGGAACTGGTGGAGTTGATACCCACCTTGATCGAATTGGAGTTGAATACCTAGTTTTATTTTCCAGCTCTAAGGACTCAGGTCCACGTCCCGTGCTTTGTTGCCATCTCCTTAAACCCGAATGCGAACCAGTCTACGCCCCGCCTTCCAGTCATTTCGCTTTATTTTTAGAAAAAGTAAATATGCAATGATAGGAGTTGCTGTAGAGATCAATGAATTGCAGCGGTGTAAAAGCAAATACAAAACCAATAAAGAACCAGCGATATAGATGCGCATGCAGCGTGCAACGCAGCAGGCGCTCAACCTTGGGGGTTTGTCGTGATTTTCGAAAACGTGCCGAGAAAATGAGGGGACGGCGGGTATGCGTGCCAACGCGCGGAGGGAAGGCCAACACACAGGTTCGCGACCGTGTCAGCAACGTCGCCGTGCTTAATCCTGCGGGACCTCCACCCGCAGACCGTACAGTGGCAACGCATCGCGCCCTTGCCCGAACGAAAGCAAACGTCCGATGCAACGACGTCGCAGCGATTTCCGTGCCCATGTAGATACAGCCCTTCCCATGTCGTTTAGTCTGCTCGCACGTGTACGCACCGCAATCTTTGCACAAATGGAACCTTCCCCCGGCCATGACGAGGGGCTGGTGGACCTGGGGGGATCCGGTCTGTGGCTCTGCGGAGGAACCGGTCAATTTGCCTTGCGGCCATCCGGCGCCTGCAATGCTCACCGTCGATGCCCATTGCGCCCCCTGCCACCGGCTTTGTTTGCTGCGTTGACCCTGCTGCAGACCTTCCTTTCCCCTCAGTTTGGTAGGGTCGAGGAGGGATGCGAATTGTAAGTTTTTGCGCGGTTGTCACTTTTGGCGTGATGGATGGTGAAAAGTGGGGAACGTTGGGCAGCCGGGACCGCTACTAGCAGTTTTTGAGCTTTGCCAAGGGGGCGCGTGGTCGGTTAGCACAAGGCGGTCGTCTTGCTGGTGGGGTAGGCCGTTGGAGGAAATGATGCTTCTGCACAAATTTCTTTTGTTTTCCAGTTTCTTTCATTCCCTCTTCACTGCATCGCCTTTTGTGCGGGGGCATATTTTGACAGGGCGGTATCTAATCGTAATACATGAACATACGCGAAAAGGAAAAGGAAATTGTCCAACGACGGCGTAGGTAGGCACAGGGGCACAAGAACAGGGATCATAAATACGCTTTTGTGACGTTACGATATTCCTCCATACTCTTTGCATGGCTGCTTAGGCCTAGGTCCGGCACTGTAGCAAATTGGAAGGCATCCTCAATGGTCATGGCGGGTTCTTCTCCCGGCTCACAGCGCACGTTGTCCAAGAGCTTTCCCCACTGGCCCGCGTCGTACCAATTTCCCAGCAAGCTTTGAAGTCGCTCGTGCGCCTGCGCGAGGTCGATTCCGCCGTCCTCCGTCACCAGAGCATTGACGATTGCTCGCGTGTCCGCATTGTCCACAATACCACGCGGCATATCGGCGGGGGTTCTGCAACGGCGCTCAGTATATGGTCGTCCGGCCTGCTCCTTTCCACACTTACGGCTGTCCTGCCGTCAATTGTGCTCCAGCGGAAGGCGGCGGGTCCTCTGTGCGCACAGTGCTGTGAAAGCAGACAAGAAGAAAAGTGAGAAATGAATATTCAGTCGCAGGTGCTTGGCTAACGACTTGGGAACATACTCATCATCAGATACATCCGCGCGCGTCTGGGGGAGGTGCCTGCAGGCGACAATGAGCGTGCTCTCGAGTAAGTTTTTTGTCACACTTACGACGGTCCTGCTTCTGAATTCGCTGGAGCAGAAGAGGGTTCTTGTGGGTTCGCTGGTTCTTCTTCTTTTGGGGCGGTGCTGTGAAAAAAAAAAAAAGATGGGAAGCGGTCGTTCAGCCACGGATGCTGTTTTCACGGCGTTGGAGCTTACCCGCGCTTAAAAACGCATTTGCGCAGCGTACGGGCGGGCTTTCTGCAACGGAACTGAGTCAGCACGTACGGCCCGGCATGCCATTTGTTTCACTTACGACGGCCCAGCTGGAGGGGGTTGCCGTTCTGCATTCATGCTGATTTGAAAAAAACCAAAACAACGCCGACCGTCAGTCGCGCGTCCTTCCTGAACGCGGTTGGAACCTACTCCTCATCAGTAACCTCCTTACGTTTATCGGTGGTTTTTCTGAGGCAATTAGCATTCAGTCACCGATGTTTGCTCAATGCTGTTCGGACCTACGCTTCAGCGGAAGCTTCTTTGCGCCTACGAGCAGGCTTCCTGAAGAAATCAATATTCAGCCTTGGCTGCATTCTAAGCGGCGTTGAACCTTACGCGACTTTGGAAACGCGTTTTCGTTTACCGCCCGCTTTTCTGCAATGTCGTTTAGCGCACGCCCGCGCAGAAACAATTTTCACACCCACGGCAGTCCCGGCGAGTCTACCTGCGGCGGAGAGGGCTCGCGTCCCGCAGCGGTGATTCTGCAAAAAAGAAGGGGCAGGTGAAGTTGCAGAAGCAGCGGTTTACCGCTGAAACCCACCCGACATGGGGTCCGCTGCGGCGGTAGTCAGTAGGGGGTTAGATTTGGTACCGCGGGGCGTCACTTACCCAGGGGGATTGAAGACTCGGTCTTCCTCTGCCGTCAGAAAGCACACCGCAGGCTCGTGTGCTTCGTGCCAGCGGTCGGGAAGTCCCCCGGACTCTGACTCGTACGGGCACTCTATGCGACGTTGGAGCGATTTATTTTTGTAGAACTCAACGAGGTCGGACGAGTCTTGGTCAAACAAAGCCTGGAAGTCAAAGTGGTTGATGCGTCCCCACATCCAAGTATGTGCAGGGGAGGCCGGTGGGACAACCATTTCGCCGGGGACTTCGAGGGCGGGATTACTCCAGTCTAGAGTGAGCGCCGTTGGAGCCAACGAAGAAGTTAGATCGGAAAGCTGACGCTTACCGAACGTGCTTTCGTTTTGTGGGTGGACTGGGTCGATCTGAAGGGAGCTGCGTTTCCTGACCGGAATATCGTCGAAGTCCGTCCAAAGCCAGTTGAACCGCTCCCGAACCAGGTACTCGTCGAACACCTGCAGCTGGTCGGATTCGTCCTTCAACATGTGGTGCTGCAGCAGCTCGTCGATGATGAGGCGCCGGATGACGAGGTACTGCAGGAACCGAGCACCGCTATTGTTGACGCAATCTTGGACCATTTGGGAGGGTTGCTCGCCCGACCCAGGTGGTCGGGCGAGTTCTCTCACCCAGGCCTTCCACTGCGTCATCCAGTACACGACGGTGTAGCACAATTGCACCCATGCCTCTGCGTACCTTCGGGGCAGAGGAAGGTATCCCAAAGACTGTTTGTCGCCTGTGAAAGCTTCCACCCGGCAGCGTGCGTATGTCCCTCCCCCGGGATGTGGGTAGTCTAGCACCTCAGGCAACCCATACCAAAGGGCCTTCGGCTCACGTGAAGACCAGTCGTCCACCCCGATGGTTTGCCCTACGGATGGGATGAGAAATGCTGCGATGGCGTCCTTGCGGCGTTTGTGTCCCCGGACCATGTTGAAGTTGCGTCCGGTGGTTAGTTTGCAAGCTCTTTTGGCATTTGCCGGCTCCTATATACCTAGAATGCTTGTTTGCGGCGGTTTGCGACCACGCTCCATTTGGCTTCATGCGTATGAGGTGGACTCACCTATGCGCCGATGCTGCACGGGCCTCCTAGCACAAATGCGTGGACGAAGCCAAGCACGTTGCTACCGGAGATAGTTTCAGGCCAATGACATGGGCCACGAGGGGCGTGAGTATACGTTTGTAGGCGACTACCTCTTCACATTCCCGCTGGCCCCAGGCCCCATGAGCGGCCCTGAGACCCCCCCGTAACCTCAACGAAAGCATCCGCGGCGCGAGGCTCATGCATACACCTTCACATTTTCCGGATACGTGAACGAGGCTGGCAGGCTACACCGCAGGTATGGACGAATTCAAGCTATTGGTATCCCGCATGCATTTCTCGATGTCTATTCGCTCGATTTCTCGCTCGCCCCAGCCTCAGCCCCGCGAGCAGCCTTCTCCCTCGCAACCTCGACCAAAAGTTTCTTGCAGCTTGCGGGGGGGGGAGGGAAGCTGCGCCAACAGACGTTTGGCAACGCGTTGTCAAACCTGAAGACGCATTCTTTCCAACGCTGTTCCTTCACCCGCGCAGACAGAGGCGTCCGGCAGTACGTGCAAATCGCACACACGTAGAAACCGGTGTTCTGTATGAAAAGGTTGCACTGTGTGGTTAGGTACCCTAACCCTATAGAACTAAGGGCATGATGATGCGGCGCCTGCAACCTTTGGAACATTAGGTTGCGACCGCGTGGACGGCCGTGAGCTTTCAGGAATCACGAAAACGGTATCAAAATGTCCGTTGATACGTGCAGTAGCGGTACGCGCAGCCGAGAAGGCAGCCTGCAGTTGCTATTTATCCGCTGCAGCCCCAGCACCTACGACATCCTTCCCCCACATACGCCTACGAACAAGTTCTCCACTGGTTTGGGGGTCGGGTAGTCGTGCCAGAACACGTAGGGCAGTGTGCGGTGCACCCGGAAGCCGAAATTCCTCCAATGCCGCTCCCTCACCCAAAGAGACGGCCACTGGTAGCGCCTGCAGGTGGTGCACACGTCGAGATCGCGGAACCGCCCCCAGCTCTCGCATGTCGTCGGATGAGCCCCCCCGCACGAAAGGCTGGCGAGCAGGTAGAGAGCAACAAAGCTCTCCAGCCACCCCTAGAATGCGCGGAGTCGCCGTACCCTCCCCCAGAGGGTAGTCTCATACCGCGAGCCTGGTTCGCCGCCCCCTTCATTGCCGCTAAGAATTCGTTGCCGCAGAACCGTTTAAGGACCTGCGACATGGGGCTGTATTTCGGCTTGGTTTTGTCCCCTCCCCGCTGCAATCCTCCGGTCTTGCCCCTCGAGTGGGTATCGAGCACGATGAACTCGGTTTCAGGGACCTCTGTCCGGATAGACTGCGCGATAAATTCGACCCATTTGCCCATGGCGGCCTTCGCCCTCCGATCCCCATTGGGCGCCATGGTTTCTGTCAGCGAGCAAAACACCCGCGAACGCGGTGACGACCGCAAGAAGCGGCGAACTTTGTCGGTGGTGATTTTCACTCAGCTCCCCTCTTCGACCCCTCTGAAAACCCAACCCACTCCTGTTATCCCACCCCTCCCGTCATATTCAGCCCAGCCCGTTACCTGCCCAAAACTCCAGCGGTTTGTCACGTGAATTTCCATTGGCCAGTGCATAATTCTGTCGGGCAGATCTTCAATACGTGGGCTCAGTGGCTGGGAATGAATGCGTTGACGGCGTGAAGAATCTTGCAAACCGCTCCATCGCATATCCACGGACACCCTACTTTCAACTCACCCGCACACATCCGTAGTATTGCCGGGCGAAGGTGGGGCATTCAAGCGTGCCGGCGAATTTGTTGATGAACTTTGCGACCGTGACATCAAAGAGTTACACACATGATTTTTATACAAGCTTTTGGCCGTAAATGCTAATCGCTCAATAAAGCTGTTGTGGTTCGTTATGGTTTGCGACATCTATCTTGACTGCAAGTGCACGACATGAATCTACTAACAACCAAACGTGGCGCGCACGACATATGCTGAGGGACAAGGCATGTGAAACGCGCAAACACGCAGCGCGCAGCATATATCGCGGCACGCGTTGATAAATACAAGTGGGTTACAGCGCCATAGGGCCCAAACCCGCTCCAGGGAGCGATGGAAAGGACCTATGATGCAAAGTAATTTCACCTCGCAGTGTGATTACTTAATCAGTTGACCGCGGCCTCCATTAGCAAATCTATTTGCACGTATTTGGTACGTGTTGAACCTGAGCGCCGTGCTGCTGCATCATCCTTCTTCCTGGCAAACACCTCGTCGTCAGATGGGGCAGAGAACTTTTCTCGGATCCGAGTAATCGGAGTGCGAGTCTCGGGCACATGCTATGCGCGTGGTCGGCTGTTAAGCCGGCTACTGCATCCAAGTTATTGGATGTCGCGCCACGCCCTCAGCTACCGCCCTCTTGCATTATGCAGGAGGGTTATCCCCCACCTGCATCAGGTGGGGGCTGGTAGTATTTTAGCTGCCTGACATCCAGCCTTCAGGGTGTCTTGCAGCGGAGTGCGCCCCCCCTCGTCAGAGGGGCCATTGGATCCGAGTCATCGGAGGGTGCGCTCGCCTGGCATCATGCCATGCGCGTGGCCGGCTGCTAAGTCGGCTATTGCATCCAAGTTATTGGATGTCGCGCCACGCCTTCAGCTACCGCCCTCCTGCATCATGCAGGGGGTTTGTCCCCCACCTCATCCAGGTGGGGGCTGGTGGCATTTTAGCTGCGTGGCATCCAGACTTCAGGTTGGATGTCTTGCAGCGCAGTGCACGTCCCCTCGTCAGAGGGGCCATTGGATCTGAGTCATTGGAGCGTGCGCTCGTCCGACATGCGCGTGACGCGCTTAACAGCCGGTCATTACATCCAAGTTATTGGACGTCGCGCAATGTCGCGCAATGGGACCAAGACCCCGCCTTTCAGAGCGGGGTCTCCAGGATAGTCTTTTGCACAGGGGTGTGCTGTGCTGGAAGGGCCGACCATGGCACGCTGGCAAAGGAATCCCCCCAGGCGCAAGCGCACAACCCCTCGTCAGAGGGGCCGCTGGATTCGAGGAATCGGGTTGGGCGCCGGGCTGACATACGCTGAGTCCCACATCGCGCTGCGGGACAAAGACGCCATGGCGCAATCCAGAGTCGCCGCCCCA
>JBBPND010000474.1:0-11230 GCA_038090655.1 Gastroboletus turbinatus | reverse complement strand
GAATGCACTGAGGGGATCCGGGGTCATTGTACCCTCACTCCCGCCGATGCCGGATAAGGAAGCAATCAAGCCGAAGAAGAGGACATCCGAGTCGAAGCCCACTGAGCCAACTGCTACACAAACAAGTCGAGGAGGGAAGGGCAGGAGGGCACACCGGGATACAAAGACAAAATTCTGCCCAAGTGTTGCAGTAAATGGACGGTAAGCGTTTAGTTGAGCTACGTGTCCTGGAGTTCTCTCATCCATTCAAAGGACAGCCCATACTGTAGAATTAGTGCATCAATAGTATTCTAGATCAGAATAAAGGGCTTGTGCAAAGCCACTTCCAATGCAGGCAATGCATCACAGTAAGGGCACAGTCATGCATTACTCTGTTATGCAGAGTGATCACTGTCTTCAAGCAGTAATGCATCAACTTCTTGTCCTCATCCCCAAATATAGAAGGAGTTGCACGTGCTGGTGTACTACTAGCTACTGGCAGCATCGATCCATCAATGTTCTCTCACTGTGCCTCTTTGATGGTCTTCTTTGATTGATTAGTTAGCACTCATCCCACATGTCCCGTCGATCCAAACCCTTTCGGGTCGTCTTCCATGGCATCAACTTTGTGCTTTGATTCTTCCGACAATCAGTACCGCTTATGGGCTGCCCCAGGATCGTCGGTTGCCCTGCCGCTGCCGGCTGTCGCAGCATTGCCCAGCAGGTTCACGAATTACCATTTCTACTTGTAGCGAGACGGGCTCCGACTCGGAGTCTGCCACATCTTTTTGTACATTAATATGTCACTGGCACAAACGGCAATATTAGTAGCTTTCGGCGGTTTCATTCTCGCCCACAACCAGCTGTTTCGGGCATATTCAAATCTCCCCCACACCGGCCGTTTCATCCTATCGCACGGGGTATGTGATGCATCACTCTGTTCGCATGTCTCGATATGTTAACCGCTGGCAGACAGGCACAGTCACTGGCCGTTTCACCGGCGTTTCATCGGCGTACCACATACATGATGCATTACTGCTGTTTCGGGCATATTTGTCTCCCCCACACCGGCCGTTTCATCCTATCGCGTGGGGTATGTGATGCATCACTCTGTTAGCATGTCCCGATTTGTTAACCAGACAGGCACAGTGACTGGCCGTTTCACTGGTTTCATCGGTGTACCACATACGTGGTGCATTACTCCGTTCGCATGTCCCAATTTGTTAACCAGATGGGCTAATACATATATCATGTAGGATATATATGTAATGCATCACTCCATTCACATGTCTTGACTCTGTTGCGTCGTATCAAGACGGCCTCTGCCAAATCTTTTTATATGTTGGTATACCATCACTGGCACAAACGACAATACCACTAGTGGCTTTCGGTCTCACTCTTGCCTACACCTACCGTTTCGGGTGTATCCGTCTCCCCCACACTGGCCGTTTCATCGGTTTTATCGTACTGTGTGATATGTATGATGCATTATTCTGCTCGCACTGCCATATCTCAATTGGTTAACCAGACAGGCTAATATATCTATCATTGCTATGTAATGCATCACTCTGCTCGCACGTCCTGATTCTGTTCATTGTATCATATGGGATATGTGATGCATTACTCCTCTCAATGTCCCAATTTATTAACCAGACAGACTAATGCATTACAGGCAGCTACCGGCTTTGAAGCCAGGTACAGACTGACTAAGTGACGCCGAAGTATATGTGATGCATCACTGCTCTGAGTGGGTGTTGAAGCCCTTCAACGCCAAGTCCCTCCTTACAATGCTCTACCGTGATTTTCATGGTGAATGATCTATTCTCATCCGTCACAGTCGTAGCATCTTCCAAGCACATCAATGGAGAGAGACAGACTAGTCATCATTCGAAGAGACCACTGGGACATAGCACAAGTAGCCAATTCGTACGGAACCACAAATCTAAACAGCGTTGACAGGAAAAACAGCGGACCCGAATGCCAGGTGGGTGGTTTATACTACTACTACTACTTCCTCCTCCCGTTTCCCTTCCATCCGATCTCATTTGCCGTTGCATTTCGAGTAGAAGGCATAGAACTGCGACTAGAGCGGCGGGGAGCATCCATGGGCCCAGATCCGGAGCTCTGGGCAGCTGGCACTGATGCGACCACATTTGTAGCTAACATGGACACGTCTTGTTGCTGTGCCACCGTAGAATGGGCCGATTTGCCAACCTGCAATTCGAGATGTAACCCCAAGTGCGGGGCATCGAAATCAGGTCCTCTTCCTTGAGATACCACAGGAGGGATTTCTATGGTAAGAGTCTTGTCACCTTCTGCAGTCTGTCCAGCACCACGAACCTCCCCAGGGTGCGAAGGATTTATCGCATCACCGGATGCGGAGAGGGGAGGGAGCTGCTCTGCACTGGCTGTGTTTGGAACTGTTGATGCATCACTGCTTGGAGCTTGTGGTGTGATGATGAGATTATTGGGAATGGGGAGTGCGTTACTGTTCGGAGCCACTGATGCATCACTGGTTGGTGCTTGCGACACAATAGTGAGACTCTTAGGAGTGGGGAGCGCGCTATTGGCGGACGATGGGTGCGTGATATGCGGAGTGGGTATCTGAGAATTGGTGGTAGATACGAAGGTGACGGGCAGCTGGGGTATTCCTGACATAGAGTTCACGATGCTGCTAAGAATGGGATCCTGGATTGGCCTTTCCTCAGCTGAGATGGCCTGGATTTGTTTGCGCCCTGTATAGTACTGGGAGGTTGGTGGGGATGGCGGTATTCCATAAGTGGTGTGACTGGAGGCAGAAGTTGCACCAAATTGAGAGAGTCTGAACAACGTCCCATCACTGAAGGGGTCGTACATTGAATCATCGACCAAATAATCCCCCATGCCATCATGCTGCACTGAAGAAAGCATAGGCAAGAAAGCCCCGTGTGGCGGCTCTCCATCTGCGAATGAAGTTTCTGATCGGGCCAGACTGATCACACATGAAGGGACACTGGTTGGTTCGTCGCTTGTGTAAGCCCACTCGGATTTGTCAGAAGCACCGCCTGAGACGGATTGGGTAATCACCGAACTTGATGCATCATCCTTGCTAGGCATGTCTGTTGTCGCGCTTGCGATGTTTGAACTGTCTATATATTCATGGTCAGTTAGTCATTCCCTGAGGATAGCACGAAACCACGCACCATGCACATAACGAACGAATAGATCGAACGGCTGCATGACTCGCTCTGCGAATGCCGGATACGACTGAACGAAGTTCATACCGAGAGCAGTTTCGCCAACGTGGACACTGCCATATTCACTCATCAGTATATCCGGCCAGGAAGTAGGAGACAAGTAGCTGACCTGAAAGTGTGCGTTTTCTTTGTACCCTTGGAATAATCTGGTCCATCCGCAAGCAAAGTGAACGACCAATCTGTTTGCTCCCGCAGGTTCCCCAGCAGCTCATTGAATATTGCAGGCAAATCTGCCACGACGCTGTTTCACATTTATGAGTGTACATCAATTAATCGCACAGAAGAAACTCACCTGGCCTTTTGCTCCATAGTATCATTGCTGGGTCCCTCACCCGCATCATTCTGTTGAGGCTTGGCCACCAGTTCCGCTTCCCTTCTCGCTTTCTCTTCAGTCACTTTATTGCGGATGACTTCATCTTTCACGGCCTCCATCCAACCTTCCTTTGTCATCCTGCGGCGCACTTCCATCCGTGCCTTCTTGTTGGTATGGTCAATTCCTTGCCTCTCGCACTCGGCCTCGAAGGTAGGCTTGATCTTCTCGTCATAGAACAACCTCGAGAATGCTTCCTCATCAGTCAGTTTTCGCTTGGCTTTCGGCTTTGTGACTAATGCTTGAAGATTTGTGAGGGGATTCTTCTTCAAACCCTGCCTTTGCAAACGAGCCTTGTTAGCCCGCCACCTCATCCACGACAGGAGTTGCTGTCATACTGTAAGTTAACCATGCTCATTCGAGAATTGCATTACTCACAGTCTTCCGACCTTCGATAGCTTTGGCGAGCTCAGATTGTTGCTCGTCCGTGAGTGGCTGCGTCAGGTCAAGACCATGCACGGTGCTGAACAAGGGCCTTTCTGGCCACAACTTGAACCAAGCCTCATAGAACACGGGCTTAAAATCCATGTAGTTGTGACTCGGTATACATGGTACGTAGTGTTCTTCATAGTACCCATTGAGCCAAGTCTCTTGCTCTTTGGTTGTCCATCTGGTTCCTGGCATCTAGTGGGTGGTGAGCATTATGCAGCCTTCAAATCAAGCATGCTTACAGCGCAGAATTTTTTTGGGAGATAAATCTTAGGGAGTTGGAGGAATGGCTGGTCGGTCTAGTTGGGCACGGGATACTCGGGGATCATATCTTAGATTTTCGTTCGCAGCACAACTAATGCATCACTATCTGACATTTCGGGACCTGACAATGAGCTACGACAAGCTTCTAATCAACATCCCTGCTTGTTTGGTATTGAAGTGCTTTGCATCGATGCAACACCTCGAGGTTGCCTTCCATATTGGCCATTAGAAGATCCTCAAGTGTCCCAATGACAGTTGCCACACGCGCCGACATCTTTTGGGCTTTTGAGAGCATGGGCCCCACCCCTTGCTCCTGCAGGATCTGGCTTACTGTCGCTTGAACTGATAGTTGTAGTTCACCAGCTCGTAGGACCAAATTCTCCAGTAAGTCTCTGCGCTTGTTGGCTTCCGGAAAGCCTGTGCACAGATGCTCTGCAAAGGAGTTGAGTGACCCATCCACAAGATCCAAAAGACGTGTCTCGAACAAAGCAAGTTGCTCTTCACTGTCATAAAGTGAATATTGAGCGATGGAATGATGCTGGTAATTTGACTTACTATTTGTTCGGTGGAGGATGTTGTCATTTTGCCTTTTGCGATGGCAAACTCGGATGTGACTGACACTGTGTTGAAGATGGTTCGACCTTACCACTGGGTGACTGGATGTTTGGACACGACAGCAAGTGGAAGCTTTTCATAAAAAGCCCTCAAGAGGTGCTTACCTCGGTCCTGTTGAGCTTAGCAGCCCTGTACTTAGCCTTCAATCTCTGTGAGATCACCTCACGGTTTCTGATTAAATCCGAGCCGTTTCATCAGTGCCAACTGAGTTTTCATCTGGAAGCTCGACCGTAAACTCGAACACTTACTTATAATAATACTTTTGGCGAGCTACTCGTGCAGCTTGGACACAAGCCTCCTCCGTCTTGTGTATGCGAGGACGCGCCATAACATTGATCCAATTGGTGGCTCAGACTGGTCGAGGTTTGCACTGATGAGGACCGACGTAGGACTGACAGAAATGGTAACTAATGCCGCACGGCGCATACTGATACACAGATCAATGAGCGATTTATAGGATTATAACCATGAAACTTGAACTAGTCGTGAAATAACTGTCTGAAACAGCAGCTAGAGAGTCACGATTGCTGTACCAGCCTGGGGTCCTTCAAAAAAGCGGCCCAACCGATGAGCCTACTCTGAGACTCGGATGCCAGTGATGAGTTCATGGATTTTTTGAACACATCTTATTCAAGTTTACACCATACTACTGGTAGGGTTTTATGCATCACGGTCAGCGACAGTAAGCTACTCTATGTGCGTTTCAAATCCTGGACACTATTCATACCGCACAATACTGTATCACTCATCGCGCATATCTTGTCATGAACTGGATGTATTACAACAGCAGCAAGGGTCCATACATCATACTTGTACTAATTCTTCTCCAAAATGGCCACCGCTCCACACTCGAGAGCCTTTTCGAAGACAGTGGTCGCCCTCGCCAAGTTGGTGAACTTGGTTTGTGCGGCACATCGAACACCCTGCGTCAAATCCGCCGTAAGTTGCCTAAAAATCAATGATCAATGTCTGCGCAAAATGTGCATATGTCATAGAATGCTCACCAATCAGTAAAAATTCCCACACGGGTGCCCTTGGTGACGCAGTAGAAGGGACCCTCCTCGGTTGGTGCAGGGCTGTTGTAAACATATCCGCGGTAACGTCTGTGCCAGCGCTGAGGAGCTGGAGGGGGCGGTGGTGGCAGCAAGATAGACTTTGACAGTCCCGGTGGACCACAAAGAGTGGCTCTTCCAGGAGTGGTGGGAGCGGTCAGGAGGAGTTCCTCGACTGAGGAAGGGGCGAGAACATCAGGGGCTGTGCTAGCTTTGAGCAAGGCAGCCTTGGGTTTAGCGCCCGAACCGCTGATGGGCAGGTGCTGGGTTCCGGTACTTTGCTCCTCGGCGATCATGGTGAGAGAGTGAACGAGAAGCTCTGCTGTGCGCCTGGAAATTTTCATGCCAGAAAGCAAGACAGCCAGGTACGCTAGCAAGGATATCAGAGCTGAATAGAACCGTAACGGCCATACTCACCAGTGCCATCCTCTTCCACAGAGGCTTGGATATCACAGGAAGTGGGCTCGGACTTGGACTCAGCAACATTGACAAAGGCTGGGACATCGCAGGAAGCGGGCTTGGACTCGGAGTTGGGGACGTCGGTGGAAGAGGAAGGCGCAAGGTTTTTCATGCTGAGTTTGGGGATGTCAATGGCTGTTAATGGCCAATGCATCACTCGCCTATTTAACCATCCACAGTATTGAGAATCTCTTACCAGTAAGCATGCGATGAGAACGGTGGTGTGGTGGCTGTAACAAGAGCCCGCACACCAAGGCAGCTTCCTACTTTCCAGTTTGATCGGACGACCTGGGTCGTCGTTCCACTGACCATGGATCGGATCAAAATATGTGGGTTCTTGTCTACTGCCGTGGACATCCCACTAGTAGTCTATGTAATGCATCATTCAACGGTCAGCGAGAATCAAGCGAGACTTGTCCTACCATGACACAATCACGAAAGCGCCGAAAAGTGTACATCTATTCGTATGGCGGCAACGGCGACAGTGGCGACGCTGATGACAAACCCGCGGCTGAAAGCACAAGTCAAGTTCCACAGTATTTTGAACATACCAGCTACCATGTATCACGGCATGGCACTCTGACGGTCAACAAAGAAACTCTGGAAGCACAACGTGATCCCAAAAATCCTAATGAACCTGAATCCACACACCTGCAGGAGGAACTTGGATATACCTGGACCGGTGAAGGTTCCTTGGGCGATGGCGAAGTCACAGTATGGTCGTCTCAGATGGAAGGGGATACTGAGGCCGATGACGGACGTGATGGTTCAAATGTGAGCATGGAGTCCCCACTAGAGGCACCTAAGCGTAAACGATATGCAAGCGTGAGTGCTAATACTTACCTATGTGCTGGTCTCCAACTCATCCTCCACAAGGACCGTCCGCTGTTGATGTGGATTCCACATTGGTCCACTTTTCTCGACAAACTTATGCGACATGAAGGAAGGGGGAGCTATGTGCACAACGAGGTTTGTTATCAGTGCAAAGCAAAGACAGGCATTTACCGATGTGACGACTGCATTGGGCGTGAGCTTTATTGTCAAGACTGCATCGTCCGATGTCATGCAACAGTTCCTTTCCATCACATCAAGGTTTGATCATCACCGCTGGATGTATCGTACCATGTCTGATGCATCATGAACCATAGATGTGGAATGACACATTTTTCGAACTCACCAGTCTGAAGGCACTCGGTCTTCGGATCCAACTTGGTCACCCCCCCGGCCAACATTGCATCAACCCAATGTGTGTCGCCGCAGACAATGACTTCATAGTGATAGACTGTAACGGCATCCATGAGATTGGGTTGGATTTTTGTGGCTGTGAAACCGCACAGACACGCGTCAAACAACTCCTGCACACACGTCTATTCCCTGCGACCACTCATGACCCACGCACTGCTGCAACCTTCAGTGTTCTTGAACAGTTCCATCTGCTCTCATTTGAGTCGAAGGCTTCTGCCTATGAATTCTACCACGCACTGAAACGGCGATCCGATAACACAGGTCTATTCGAACCGAAAGTATGCTCTTCTTCTGAGATGTTTGCTGCAAAAATTGACGCGAGTAGGATCGTTACAAGTCGTTCATGTGAATGATTCGTGAATGGCGTCACCTAAAAATGTTAAAGCGCTCAGGAAGAGGTCACGATCCTGCTGGGGTAGAACTTACCAAGCCTGGCGAGTGCGCCATCTTATGTCCGGCATGCCCTCAACCCGAGATCAATCTACCCACGGATTGGATGACAGCGCAACCATCACAAAGGTAAGTTGACTGTCGAAACAATTTCTATCGGACTCACCATTATCAAGTTGGATATACCGCGTGTTCCTTGCAATAGATGCCAACTTTCGATTGAAGCGCAAGAATGTTTCGAGCAATAGCACCAATCTTGCAATGGGAGACGGGTGGGCATATTTTGTGGAGGAACAGTCCTATAAAGACTATCTGTCAAAGCGGGTTGGTGAGGTTCAAGAGGTATGACCGTCTTGATAGCAAGGTACTCAGCCATGTGATTCAATGAACGTCCTGACAGAAAAGCACTTGTTCGGGGCATACAGCAGTCAATGCAGCGGACACGAAGGCATCCCATGGATTGGCAGTGACTGGTTCGGGGACAGTTGATTGCTTGTGTCATGGATTCAAGCTACCACGAGGAGTTGGAGACCTGCAGAAGGGCAAGAAGTAAGCCTTCATGCTCGTAAACTCACCCATAGCTGATGTATTCGCACCAGATATATTAATATGGATTATCTTTTTTTTTCTGCACTTCAAACCTACCGAGCACTTCCGACGTACTTCGTGTCATACGACATTGCCTGCCAATGGAGTAAGAAGCTGTGGGATCGAATGTCCAAAATGCCACCTACCCTTCAGTTTGAGTGCAAGGAAAAGTTGTTCAACTTCGGGGTGCCCAAGTTCCACCTCCCGGCGCATAAAGAACCCTGCCAAGTTTTGTACTCCCTCAACTTCCTCCCATTTGTCGGTCGAACGGATGGTGAAGCACCGGAACGGGAATGGGCCAATGTCAATCCCGTGGCATCGAGCACAAAGGAGATGGGGCTGGGGTCGAGGAGGGACACACTGGACGACTTTTTTGGGGATTGGAACTGGAAGAAAGTGGTGGGAATGTGTACGTTGCATGGTGCATCTTGGTAACAAGGTCTGATGCATTACAGGTTGTTCCTTATTGTCAAAGCTGAAAGAAGCTGTCGAGCGAAAAACAGAACAAGTTGTGATGCATCACGAGTTCGAAGCCGCCCTTGACTCCAAGGTGGTCTCCCAATGGACACAAATGGTTGAGGATTGGGAAGCAGATCGAACAAGACAAAATCCTTACGAGTGACAAGGCAATGGTTCGAATATGTGCATACTCATCCTTGCATCCGACTCATTTTGTTTCAGTGTTCACTCAGGCGAAAGTGCGACTTGAATTAGCAAGAGAAGAAGCACAAGAACTTCAAAATGGAAATGATGTTTACGTTCACACCGAGGTATCTCCGAGCATTCTGATCAGCACAGGTCTGGACCTTGAAGATCAGCAGTAAGCCCAAAATAGTTGTGATGCATGATACACCGTGTCTTATTGCATTATAGGCGTCGTCTGGCTGCTGACATAGCAGCGGCCAGTTCGGGACTGACCGATCTACAACAAGCTAAACTACAGCAACGGATAAATGTTCTACAGCGCCGACTCGAACAATGGTCAGCAGTACAAATGCTGTACATGCCACTGATTGCACGTGAGCGCAGCAAAGATCACAACAGTACTGGACCGTCAGAGTTGCGACCCCATACCTACAAACTCTACCTCCCGTCCAAGAAGCCTGCAATTAGTCCTAGGTCACTCCAGAACATCGAGTGGAAGCTCCGTTATGCACAGGCCTTCGATGCCCTTGAAGAGACTCGCCAGTATCTTCGTCTCCGTGCTTACCTGCTCAGCTTCAAGAAAAACAATATTCGAGGTCAAGGATCCAACACGCGTGCTCGAAACACGCTGAAAAGTGTTGATGGTAGGGTTAATGCGAGTGCAGCGAAGTACCGTCGTGCACACGATGCACTCAAGACCTTATGCCGTCCATTGGAGAAGGTTGGCTGGGAGACCACTTTACGGGTCCTCAATGAAGAGGATCTCCGTTCATTGAGCATTGGAGTTGATGGTCAAACCGAGGGACGCCGGACGATCTTGTGGATATGGCAAACTGTGGGAGTTGGAGGCAGTGATGACGCAGAGTTGCAGGAATGTAAGTGGGATAGTATTTTGTGATCCAATCACTCACCAGCTCCCGGAAGCACTGCGAATTGAGTGGTGCAAATCCCGTGCACAGGTAAACAGATGGAGTGAGGAAATATTGTTGCTCGTGGAGGAGATGCAGCGCGTACTCTCCTTCTTTGCATGGAAGGCAAAAACCTGGCGAGAACATGCGTCACAGCGGGAAGACACAGGTGATGAACTCGGTGAGGGTCTTGGTGCTTATGCAGCACGTCAAGCTGCCATTTACGATGCTCTACACATGGCTTGCAAGGTGGAATGGGTTAGTGTACCGGAACGCGTACTGGAAGGGGAGAAGCAAAGTTTTCAGCGCATCCCAGGCACTGTGATGGAAGGCACCACTACAACGTAGTATATTAAGGGACGTCATACTACTAGCTGACCTAACATCTTCGGATCATGTAGATCCAAGCCGATTGTGTTGCATCGGGAGTGATGTACTAGATTGGGATATACCAGATCGGGATGCATTGTAATTGGGCACATGACCTGCTGTCCATGGGCCAAAAAGGCACTTGCATAACAGAGGAATGTATTGCATCAGGATCACAGGTAGCTTTGCACAACCATTGCACCTCCAATCAGAATATCTATTGCATCAAATCTACAGGGACAGGTGCAAAGGAATCTATGTGGGCATCGGTGGCGCAAACAGATGAAGCAGGGGAACGCATGGGAGTTCGAGGAGTATTGGCAAAATACACTGTCAGAGGAGTGGCATTGTGTAGGTACCTTCTCTCTCCAAGAACATGGTACTCACACAACCCAAAGGCTTACAATAAGGAGGCCAGCGAGTTGGTGAGCACTGGTGCATGGAACCCGAACACACTTGCAGATGGACAACTTCATTAGAGGGGACTCGGACGCAACCCACCAGCAAGTAGGAAAACGAGGAGCAGGCCAGGAATGTGGATGGGGATGACTCGGACACACGACACGGGACGGCTGGGCCGTTGATCCAGACTCGGACAATTCTTTTTAGTATATGTATCGCAGCCTACTACTAGTAGTAAAGTCACAAAAAGTCACAAAAAGTCATACTGCACACTATGGG
>JBBPND010000473.1:0-11246 GCA_038090655.1 Gastroboletus turbinatus | reverse complement strand
CCCTCTTCCGCAGATTGGCATTGTCGCCTTTTAGTAAGATGATGTAATCAATGTCTTATGTTTATTCCGGTTCGGCAAGTTCGGCAGGTCCATCATCTGTCGGGTGAAGTGGGCTAGAGAACAGACACTATGAGCAGTAATGCTAGGTAGTAGTGATGTTCGGCAGGTTCGGCGGGTCCACACACGTGTCGAGTGAAGCGTTCCATGCACCGTAGTGCATGTGTGGTTATGCTTTGCAGCTATGTTCGGCAGGTTCGGCGGGTCAATACTTGTAGCTAGCGAATGTGTACACCAGACAGTAGAGTAGTGGATGGCAGTGCATGTGACCCTAGCCTATTGTCCACAATCACCAGTACTGTTCAACGAATTCTACACACATGTACTGAGGTTTGCAACCTATGCAACAGTGCAAAGGTCATGTTTCTTTAGGAAGATGTACTGTTCAACATTCGCCAACAGCTATCACTACACTGCCAATACACTGGACATATTCCTAATGCTGCTGGCCGAGGAGTCCCGCGCCAAGGGGAGCATCATCCGCCGTCTGGAAATAGAGGGGGTCGACTGGAGCACCCCCCTGCTGCTTGTTACTTGGAGGGATGGGAGTCGGATATTTACCTACACTAATCAGTTCGTTGATTCGGACACAAGCGTTGTGGACTTACTATATGTCGGCCCCACCATCCCTTGCACACCTGCAGCACCCTTGCACGGAAGGAGGTTGGAGGGGCCAGCGACATCTATTCTAATCATCAGCTATTGAAATTAAAAGATAACGATTATCTTACCTTCCATGATAATGTCAGCCTGGTGCTGGTGCACCTCTATGCCCACCACAGTCGTTGCCATTTCCATCTCCAACTCCTTCGCATTGCTCGATGCCTTCTTCCTGTTCTCCTCCCCATCCCCTTCGACTTTCCCCTTCTTCCCTGTCTCCTGCGTCGCCTTTCCACTCGCCTTTCCCTTCCTCTTCACGGCATCCTTCCCCTTCCCCCTTCCCTTCTCCCCCTCCTTCATCTTTCCCTGCTCGATCTCCATCGCCCGTGCTTTACCCTTACCCTTCGCCATCTCGTCCACCTTCGCCATGCTCTTTATCTGGGTCACCTCCTCTACATCTTGCCCCTGCCCCTTCTCATTCCCTCTATCCGTCTGTGGAAGCGTGGTCTCTGGGTCGGTCTCACCCTCTGCATCTCGCTCGTCATCCTCGATGGCAGGATCGAACCCCAAACCGGCTGTCCCCTGTACGAGCTGTTCTACGGTTCCTAATGGAAGTCAGTATGTGTTCCTGTAGAATATATGGCACACTTACCTTTGTGCGTCGTCTTCCTGATTGAGACTCCGTACCATTGACCAACTGCATCTAGCAGTCGGTTCCATTCAACGGCCCCCTTCGCCATGGACAGCCTGTGGTTGTACTTCTGTCCATTGAGAAGGTCGCCGAGCGCTGTGTCATACCAGTTCCAGTCTACCAGGAAGGTTGTGATGAGCATGGAACGCATCATGTAAGTACTGCTTACTTAGAGAGTCTGGCTGTATCCGTTCCAGGTCAAGGTCGCGGTGGTCCGGGTGATTGCGCCAAGCATTGACACTCTGTGGATCATGTCGACCGACGATATATTCGGTAACGAGGTAGTCGTCGAAGTAAGGGATATGTGCCTCGGAGTCCAGACTGGTACCTGCCCTGGAGCAGCTCATTACCAGCTGCTCAAGTACCGTGTCCATCAGTACCAGCATACACTGGATGAAACCGATCCCCATGCGGTTGAGCTGGTTGCGCACGCCCTCATGGAAATGGGCGTATAGAGCGTGATACAAATAGTACCGCCAGAGAAGGCGCTCGAGGTGGGTTGTGTAGTGGCGGGGGAACTTGCACGTGAGTGTTGGATTGGCGGAGGGGGGCATGGCCTGGTATAGCATACCCATGGGTTCGTCGAGGCGGACGACAACGGAGTACCGCAGCTGTGGGATGAGATCCAGGATGGCCGCATAGTATCGGTTTCCGCTCATGATGGCAGGGTAGAAGATGTCGGACATGGCGATCAGTGTTCGTTTACAGTGTATCAACCCACACACATATATATGCAGCGACACCAGGTGGCCAAAAGGGTTAACTATAAATAGCTGTTACAGTTGTGGGGGCAATGTTGTCCTGAATAGGTGCTTCATGTAATATGTATTACATGTGCAGTTACCGGATTAGTGAAGAATCAATAGGCGTGATCGGTCGATGTTCGGCGCGTTCGGCGCGTCTACATATAGATCCAGGGAAGTGTATACAACTATGTGATTACACTTTTCTTACACTTTGTCTACACTTGTCACAACACGTTCACTACACGTTCACTACACTTTCAGACACTTTTCGTGCATTGTGTATACTTTCTCCACACTCTTTCTAACACTTTGGTATCCTGTTCCTACACTTTCACTGCACTCACCTGCATATATGCATATGGAACCTAAGCTGAGAGAGGGGACGCGATAGATAGAGTAACAAGTACTGGACTATATAATACATAGGTGATAGGTTGGGTGGGTGACTGCGTGTAATTTATACTATACACTTCCTTAGATTGTAGACACGCCGAACCTGCCGAACATCAGTGGAGACACTGCATATTATGTATATACGATATCCTAAGAATCATACCCATCATTCATGGCCAAGAATGGCCTGCACGCAGGTGCGCATCGATAAAGAAAAATGGCATGATTGAAACTCAGCCAGGACCACCCTGAGACCCCCCTCCTGGGGGGTCTCAGGTGGGGTTGCGTTGGGGTTGCGTTAATACATCTGGGGTGCGCACACATCCAATCTGGGGTCCACGCATGCTAAATCTGTGCACGCACGTCCAATCTGATGTGCGCGCATGCTCAAAATCCCATGTGTGCGCATGCCCAATCTGGGGTGCACGCACATGAGACTGAGCTGACTAAGCATACGTGCACACCAGATTGAGTGCTCGGTCCCATCTACACGCTCGCTTATTGTTACTCAGGCCTCAGTGTTACGCTTGTTGCATAGTAACTAGTCACGGTGTGCTTCAGAAGTAGCACATGACTTATTGAATGTCTCACTATCCTTATCTATCCTAAGTGCATACACTAGGACTCCAGGGACTCGTGGAATGACCAGAAACCACACAATATATTGCATAGAACTAGCTGAAATATCTAGGGTACAGGGCAGTGAGTATTTATAGTACAGTAACGACAAGCACAGACCATCTATAGAGACCTGAGTCACTATGTGTCAGTACTGGGCTGAGGGGATATGAGATGACATAGTATGTCATCTAGAAATGAAAGCTATCCATCAGAAGTAGTTCTAAAGTGCTTCGAACAAAGCATGGCAAAATCGCAAACACACTACAAACAGTCTATGAACACACTGTGGGAAGATCGCGCTAATCATCGCAAAGTAAGCTGGAAAAGATACAGAAAGCGAAAGAAGTTATAACTTGAAAAGAAGATCATCAATATATATGCAACTGGTGTTTGCCTCTATTGTCGCAAGCTACCCTAAAGGCATCAGGGAGACCATAAGGAGAAGGGATAGAGGAAAAGATACCCGGTGATAGGAAAACTGTAACACTCAGCTCATATGCATGCAAAGTGAAGGACATAGGAAAAACTGTAACACATATGTACTCTTTCAAAGAACATGTCATAGCCTTTTCACTGGATCGACACACACGACTCATGGAAGATTTCCATTTCTGTATGTTCAAGAATCCTGTCAAGATCCACATTAGAATACTGAGATATGTGATATGTCTTCTTAACACCACCAGTGTGCCATAGTATGGTCGTTAGTGTCAAATGAATCGCACAACACCCACCATGTCCAGCAACTCAAAATCCATCAGTACACCATCCCTAACTACAGAATATGCAACTCAGCACACACAGCATAGGTACAATGTGTACAGCTGCCTGAAGCATCAGTCAAATCACATATCAACCCTACTCACATACTAAGTCATACCATTCTCACTGTTACAATTTTTCCTTGTTCCTTCTTTTTGATTCATTTGCCCTGTGGGCTAGAAAGGGCAGTGGTGGGACCCCGCCGAACCTAAGTTCAACAATGGTCATCGGCCATTGGAAAGCGCTACATCAAATTGAACTATGTATATGTTCAACCCTACTATACTTGCCAATAAGAGCATTGGTAGTGTGAATCAGTTCGCAACCTTGGATATGTTTCTCTGTATTATAACCTTAACCGGACATTCTTAAAAAGTCATAATATATTATATCGTGAGATGGTGGTTATATGAGGTATAATTCCAGCTTTACAGCATAGTATTTTCATCACGACCATGTAGCCATCCATGTATGGCACCATAATCAACAATGATAGCAAGGTGATGAAGAGTGCATCACATGTGATTCTAACTAGACGTTTGTGTAGCCAACATTGCGGGCTGGTATCACATAATATATATATAATGACAGACACGTAGCAAGATGCGCACAAACACTGGACTGAATAATACACTATCCATACATGTTCCGCATTTGAGGAGTGGTCATACCACATATGATATGTTTGAGTACATGTCACTTTAAGATATATATCATGCATTCGGGATGTATGCTACTGAAGGTATATATCAAACTCAGACTAGTATCCCGCTGAGTGGATTATAGTTTGGTTAGTTATACACACTAGATACCTCTGCCAAACAATCACTGAACATTATGATTACACTATATACCCCTGTCGAACGAATGTCAAACAATCAGATTATAGCAAGCAATAATGATGTTTGAGGGCCTTCTGCACTGTCGAATGAATGCCAGACAATTGCTGAACCATTGCTGAATAGTACAATTAGAGCAAACGATCTGAGGGCCTTCACATCCATGCTGGATGTAGCTACCATTCTATTATCGATCATGTTACCATAAGGGGATACTTGAAGCTATAGTCCATCGTTTCTGTTACGCAATCATGTGTACCGAACAATTGCCAAGCGAAATCAGTGTTAGGATGACAGCAATGCTGGGGAGAGGTTAGTCTGTTGGGGAAGCCTCCAATGCCAACTGAACATGGTATGTCAGGGTTATATGTATCCAAGGCTAATGCTTCTATGGGGAGATATTGGCAATTATGTATGTACTTTACATGCCAAAACAGGGGCCTAAGTGATTGATTGTCCACACCTGGATTGATATGGATCATGATGGCACACTCAAATACATTGTGTAAGCCAGTATGGATGGACATCTCTTGTGTTATCTTCCACTGTCCCCATGCTTTGCACGCTCATCATCATCAATGTCCACCGTTGTCAGCTTTCCCAATGACATTGCTGGAGAGCAGAGGCTTTCTATACTACACAAGATCAATTGGTTTGTTTATACAGGTCCAATAGACTCATCGACAAAGTTGGGCTGGACATGCAATGTGAAGGAGAGTGACGAGGTCATCCTGGGTCTGCCCCATGATTACACTGAGCAGATGAACACCTTCTTATGGAGGAAAACCGTCCTCTGCCTCCTTATCCGATTCAAGGACGAGTTGGATATAGAGAAGACATTTGTGGACACGCTCAGCAAGCTATTGTGGTACATGGACACTGTGTTCAATCAGGTGAGAGAGGAGGCAGAATGGGTGATGCAGAAACCACCACCATCTGACTGGCACAGCTCGATACTCAACCAATATTTGCTGCTGGAATATTGGGTGAGGCAACACGAGCCCTGGTTCATAAGGGAGTATAGATGCAACATAGATCGCAACATAGATCGTGGACATGTTCCAGACTTGGGTAAGTCCCTTTCCGTCCCTTTAAACATCATTTACATCCTAACACATATAGGTTGGGCTGCTTATCACAGTGAATTGGGGTCCATGTGGTATGGGGAAAGAACCCTGTTCCATCTCACCAAGGCGAACAAGACCATGACAATGGCGAAGGCACTTTTGAAGATTGCCAAAGTATATTATATGCTGCTGGTGGAGGATGATATGGAATGTGAGTACTTATATTCAGATACTTCATGCTCACTTGCTCCAGAGTTGGCTATACATTCACTGAGCATGTGGGGGACTCATCGAATCTCGAGCCGGAGGATCATACAGACAGGTAACCGAGCGAGGTAGAGGCTGGGGGTGAACCCCCGTCGGCCAGCTCACAGTGACAGGTCAAGGGGAGAGGAGGGGGGCATGGACGTGGATGTGGCTGTGGATGCAGACATCAAATGGCTAAGGATGTGGGTTCAGAAAATGAGGGCAAGGACAAGGTGCCACTGCGCCGGAGTGCATGCATGCACAAGATCAATGTCTTCCTGGAGTCTGACGATGAGGTATAGAATGTCTGTAATATGCATGTCCTTCCTGCCAAATAACCATGAAATGTCTGCCGAATGCAATTTGACAGGGGTGTGTGTCATATCACATACAGTCCTTGTGGTCTGGGTCTGACAACATGCTGAATGTATCTTAGAAGCTGTGGAAGTTATGCAGATACATTAGACAACTGAGTATCACCATGTATACTGTGCCAAACAAATGTCGAACCAACGCTGAATGGAGGTTGAACATAAACAGAATGATTGACACAGCCACAGAACACAGGCAGAACACCATGAATAAATATACAGCATCAAATAATCAAAGTATATATGGATTTCTAATATCCTTTATCCACTGTCTAAGGACCATCACAAATGCATTTGCCAAATTCCCTAACATGTCCGTAGAATTGCAGACCATCCACAAGCTGGTAGTCTGAGTCCTTTCCAACTCGTTCACGAAGTATGACAGGCATGAACCGGGTCCAATGTGAATCCTGATGTCCATAGTGAACAACATGCAAATGGAAAGCTTCGCACCTGTCGCCCATGTTTCCTGTATCACATGTTCACACCATGTATCCAACACATACTTATAGAATTCTCTCATGGCTAGCTTTCATGTAATATTCATTTGTATTATGGGTGTTGTTAATTGAGATGTTGGCACAGATGGTACGTTGGGTGGTTCCATGTGGCTTTGGTTGATTTTACATATTAAATCCACTGTCGAACAGAAACACACGTAATTGATATTGCTTCATTATCATTGTCCACACTTGTGCCTGATGGATTATATTGTAATGTGGTTATAGATAGTTATGGATACCAGGCTGAACATATGTCGAACAAAGGTTGAACAAAAACCAAACAAAGGCTGAGCAACTCTAGTGGGTTAGGGATACCCGAATAGGGTATATACAAATTTGGTTGACTAGTCGGATAGACCACCAATCAATTGTGTTTCACTTTAGCAAGTGAAATAGGCTGTGCTACTAGTACGTTTAAGGGTCCATGTTATCGTCGTATCCCTGATCTTTCCCGACTCCCACTCTCATCATCGAGTAATCACTGACACAGGAACCAGTCCATCTGCATCAATATGTGGGACTATTACTGGCCCACTTCAATGATCACGGACTCCACAAGGACTACATGTTCCAGGTCCGGTATTCCATTCAAGACACTGACACGCCTGGCGTCTTTGAGCTCATGCAGGCAAACACATACAATCCTCACACCCTGCCCAAGCATCACACCTACATGCCCGCATATTACAAGGACACATTTGCTGTCTTCATATGGAGGTACTACCTCCTCATCACCATTTATCAGCGAAACAGTGGTCGAAAGGATGGAGAAGATGGATTGGCAACTGACTTTTAACCCTACCCAGATTTTACATAACACATTGACAATGAATTTCCTTTTTTGGTACTTTGTTGTTCATGTGCTGTGGTTCCTTGCCGGCCTCGTGCACAATCACTGTTGGACTTCAACCTCCACAACCATCAGTGCACCCATCAATCACTGCCCTTTTCACAATGGCAACCAGATGCTGATGTGTTACCTGGACAATGTGGTAAGGCAAATGGCAATGGTGTCCGATCATTCTCTTCAGGAGGGTTCGAGTATTCGACAGTCACCTAGCTGATTGAATGCTGGGTTCGCCGACACGGGCCCATTAAGGTACACAAGTGGTTGTGGGAGAATGATCTCGTTCTTGAACATGGCATTGGTGATGCTTGTGGTGAGTGTGCTCTTGGAAAGTTCCAGTGAAAGCGGGTTAGTAGGAAAACGAGATGTGAGGAGCAAAGGAAGGGGATGCAGGAGTAGGAGATCACACAGGATTCACTTATGGTCAGATCAATGTATACGATGTATAGGTTCACTAGAATATCCCAATGAATACCATAAGATTCACCTGATCTCATCCAACGTTAGAAAGGAGTCAGCCTGCTCTAATTGGCCATCCCTGGAGTGCATGACAGCGATGATCTTACCACCAAATCCTTGACCATTCTGCGACCTCCTATTATACAACACACTTTTCCCTACACTTTGACTATTTTGACTACACTTTCTGACACTTTCTGACACTTTCTGTACATTTTGTACACTTTCTGCACACTTGTTCTAGCCCTGTTCCTACACTGTCACTGTGCCCACCTACATATATGCATATGGAACCTAAGCTGAGAGCGGGAACAGGATATAGAGAGTACATGTACTAGAGTATATAATGAAAGTATCATCTACTTACTCTAGTAGGTAGATAGGTTGGCCGGGTGACTACGTGTACTTTATACTATATAAATTCCCTTAGATATATGTGTAGACACGCCAAACCTGCCGAACATCACTGGGCCTACTGTATATTGTGTTACTTGTTGCTGGCCCCACATGAGGCGGCATCAGCAAATCACACACTTGATATACAGAACTGTCCAGTCTGGTATAGCAGCTATAGCCAGCTACAGTGCTACAGGAAGGCCCCCCTGTACAGCACTGTGACCATAGCGGTACAGAGCCCCATATACTGTACAGACCTACACATTTACTACCCAGTTACTACACTTTTTAGTTTGCTTTTCCTACACCTTTTACTACCACACTTTTCAGTTCCCTTTTCCTACACTTTTACTAGACAATCCTAATCTAATTTCATTAGCTTACTTTTCCAGTTAGTCAATTCGGTCATAAGAGTGTAGCAAATTATATATTAGTTCACTTTTTGTACAGATTTCACTATACTGTACTGATCCTAATCCTAATCCTATTTGACCCATTTACTTGTAGTCCTAATCCGATCTCAATTCTAATCATGTTGCTACACGTTTCCCTACCCTGTTTACTATACTTTTTAGTCCACCTTCTGTATACTTTTTATTACGGTTTCAACCACACTTCAGTTTACTAATCCTAATCCAATCACAATCCTAATCCAATCCTAAGTGTAGCAAAAGTGTCAAAAATGCGTACAAAAGTGTACTAAAAGTGTGGCAAACATGTGTACAAGAGTGTAGCAAAAGGGTACTAAAAGTGTGTACAAAAGTGTAAAAGTAACAAAGTGTAGCAAAAGTGTAGCAAAAGTGTAGTGAGTGGTTGTTGGGTCCACCCCCATACATAAGGCCTTAAGGCCCGGCCATTTGTTTGGTCGTGCTTGCCATGGTGTGCAAGATGCATGAGCTTTTGTGTCCACTAAATCATGGTTTTTTTGCATTTTTGGACTCCACTACAACTTTTGGGCAGTAGCAGTGTAGAAAAAACTTAGCAATACTACCATAAAAGCTAATGCTGCGCATTTTTGGCTAATATGGACTACACTTTAGCTACACTTGACCTGGCTACACTGTGCTACACCTGACCACACTTTTTGTACTGCACTTATGCTACACTTTTGTATGCATTTTTGCTACTTTTGCTACACTGTTCGGCAAATGCTCGGCAGATTCTACCATTTGCGCAGTGATGTTATGTCGATTCTATATGATATACTACGACACTACCATGTGCTCTACAGATCGCTAACCACACGTGTAGACCCCGCCGAACATTCCAAACATCACTACCAATCAGTCAACACTTGGCTAGCTATAGCCTGTAGACCCGCCAAACTTGCTGAACATCACTAGCAGTACTGCAGATTACACTTATCGCCGACACACATGGATTAGGTAATACATCTCACACAATTGGCATCCCCATGACATCAATTGCATCAAGCGCCCATTTGAGACAATAGTGCCTCCATACTGGGGTGACCGATTTGGCTAGCCGATCATGCTGTAACATATATATATGGGTGGGGTGTTACTGTGTTGACGGAAGCTGATTGCCATGTCTGATTTATTCTATCCCGAGATCATCAGCGGTAACAGGTACCACACAGCAATCCTGACATTCATCCCACAGCTGCGTTACTCAGTAGTCGTCCATGCCGATGAGCCTATGGACCTCCTCTACAAGGCCATGCCTCCCTCTGCCACTCCCACCCTCAAGATGAAGTTCCCCAAGGACTATGCACCGCACGTCGAACACTTCCTTTGGCGGTACTACTTATTCTTCGGATTATACGACCATTTCGGCAAACAGCTCAACACACTAGGGACAGGATTCTTCCAGCACATGCTGGTCATGATGGACACACTCTTGGAGCAGCTCGTCATCGGCTGCACTAGGCTGGGTAAGGATCTCATGCAAGACATCCAGTTCCACAACTTCAACTTATACCTGATTACTGAATACCTCGTTGGTCGCCATGCTCCAGATAGTGTCAGCACCTGGCGCAGCAAGCTGGTCAACACCACCTTCAACCTCAACCTTGAACACATTTTGCCGGACACGCTAGGTAAGTACTTGTACATCATGTGTCGCATTGATCTGATGAGCAGCACCTTAGACTGGGGTCGATATGACTCCGCCCTTGGCGACCTCCTCAACGGCAATACCCACAACCACACACTGTCCAGGGTGAAGGTTGTTCAGTGGACTCAGCTGCTAGAGGCAGTCAGGCAATGGTACAAGATGTCCTTCCTCATTGATACCAGGGGTAGGACTACAGGTAGGTACTTGTAACATTGTATGGGAATACACTCTAACCTAACCTAGGAAGTGCAGAATGTCTGGTACAGGGTACCGCAGATCTAGGTCTCATCTCTGCCATCAAAGATGACGAGCGAGATGCTGAGGGCGACACCGACCCAGACACAGCACCTGCACACCTTGTAAAGGAACAGGGGATGGGGAGAGGGAAGGGTAAGGAGAGGGAAGTGCAGGGGGAAGGTGATGGAGAAGGAGAAGGAGACAATGGAGGGAAAGGGAAAGGGAAAGGGAAAGGGAAAGGGAAAGGGAAAGGGAAAGGGAAAGGGAAAGGGAAAGGGAAAGGGAAAGGGAAAGGGAAAGGGAAAGGGAAAGGGAAAGGGAAAGGGAAAGGGAAA
>JBBPND010000472.1:0-11252 GCA_038090655.1 Gastroboletus turbinatus | reverse complement strand
TTGAGCTTCCAGCCAAGTCAAAGAAGGGGAGGCGAATCGAATCCTTAGTACGTTCCAAGACAAAGGTACGACTTCGTGTTCGTATCCATTTTTGACTCGTCCACTGCTAAAACTTACTATGACAGGCACCGACCAAGAAGGAACGACGCGAGGCTGCATTCGAATCCTCCCGAATTGCGGCTAATCGCCCTGTGGAAGTCGTACGTACCCAACAACAGAAGCACTCGCTGTCTGCATTCTTTGCAGGTCTTCGGTAAGCCTAACAGTCTCGCCAGTCAACCAAAAGCTGTGCTCACCTTCCCTACAGGCGGGATAATATTGCGACCCCGACTCCGGGTACGGAGTTGCCATCAGACCCAATCGAGAGATTCTCGTCTCCCACCGACAACTCAACGCGAGTGCCGCCTCTGAGCAGTGTGTTTGGCGCGCCTACTTTGGGACTCTTAGGAACCTCTACGTACATAGGAACAAGCAAGCAAGCATCTCCATCCAAGAATATCAAGGCGCTCTCTCCTGCGGCGGACGATTCTGATGACGAGATGCCGTCAATAACTTCTATTATTCAACAAGCAAGTGGGAAGCAGCAGAGGTTACAGGCGATCAAGCAAGTCGCCTTGCAATACACCGACACCAGAAAAACTTTTGACATCGACAGCGAAGACGATGACTTGTTGATCGTCAAAGATGACATGCATGCCGTTGCTCGTGAAGAAGCTGCCCAGCGAAGACTGGATAAGGCTCATGGTAGCCCAGTCAAGGACATAACCTCATTGCGAAAAATTAATCATCCCAGTGTTCGCCCTGCCATGGTTTCTCCTCGCAAGCTTTCGAAACAAGAATTGCAGGAGCTTGCCAAACCATCCTTCGCACGTATGGGGAAAGGTGCCAAGGGTCAGCTCAGCAAAAAGCAACTAGATCAGCTGATGATAATGCAACATGCCCAAGAGCAGCTAAGGTCCATCAAACAGCACGAAGAGGAGTGGGTCAAGGGTGGTGGAAAGTTGTTGCGGGATACTGGTGGTGATAGCACACAGACTTCACTTTCACAGAGGCTCGGGGCGTATGCTGAGCAGGGTCTCAAGGCAGTGGAGACTGGCGACGCAGTCGGAGACGAGGCAAGCGCCGACGAGAGCGACGAAGACTATACCCCTGATTTGCGAGGGTCTGCAAGCCCCGAGCCTATGGATGCAGATGAAGACGATGGGGAGCCGGGCAACAACATGGAGGTTTCACCAGTTCCACAGCCACCAGTAGACGGCGACGACGACGAAGTTGTCGCACCGTTGAGACGTAACAAGTCCGGCCAGCGGAATCCTCGCGTTGTGGGATCTGATGACGAAGGGGAACAACCTGTTCACCGTACCTTGCCCGCTGCGCAGAGGGATTCCGCTTCCTCAATGGAGTCTCAGACCGAGGATGAGAACGACAAGGAGAATAGCGCGAAACTAATGTACGATCGCAGCGAGGACAAGGAGAATAAGGCTGTTGTGCGCCATGAGCTGTTATCTTCAGAGTTAGCGTTTGGATCGAGGCCAGGATCCCTACACGAGATTAAGGATGGTGTTCCAAGGAGTCTCTCGCTTGCATCGGCCACAGATTTCAATGACACTACAGACTCGTCAAAGGGAGATGTCAGGTTGCCACTGAAAGACATCTCGAAAGACGAGGACGACCCTTTCTTATCTCCCCCTCCCTCGAAATCTCCATTCACAGAGCGCCTTCTCCGCAGCGCGACGATATCGCCACCCCGCGCTTCTACGTCGACACTCAGCCTTGGATCTCCACCAGTTTTGCGGAGTGAGCGCATCAGCCGGATACATCGTCTTTCCTTGGATTCGGAGAACGATGAGAATGACCCATCTGGATTTAAGCCGCTACAGCCTTCCTTTCTGGAAAGGTTGCACAGTCAAGTCAGCCCTGAGCCTTCGTTAGTTGCCATCAATCCTCTTCTAAATGGTGGATTCTCCCAACTGTTCTCTGTTAGTTGATCCCTGTCTTCGACGGTTGTGACATTTTACTAACCAATTCATAAGGCCGAGGATCGCAGCTTGAAGAAACCTGTCGATGGGGCAGAAAACGACGGATTGTCATTAACACTCGATGTCGGACTGAAGCCCGCCCCTGAGGTTAGCGGGACTCTAAGACAGAAAGCTGAAAATATATTTGAGAAAGAGCAAGAATACGTTGTTGCCGCGATCCAACAGAATGACAGACCGAAAGAACCCCTCTATGTCAACGACCATGGGTATGAGTGAAACCTCTGAGGACTGCTGTTTCTAATTGCTTCATGATTGCCTTGTCAGATTCCTCACACAAACTCGTCCCGAAGGTTCAAGCCCTCAAGTGTACCGTATGACACCTTCCCAGGCGTCCAAGTTCATTGGAACTCAGGTCCACTCCACGCAAACAGAACCGCTTAGCACGCGCCCTCCCCTCCGCACGCTATCTTTTACCATTTCTCAGGAGCTATCCCCGGAGCCGCAGCCACTGAGGCGATTACGCAAACGCAGCCCCTCGCCATTGGAACAGAAAATTCTTGGACAAGACAGCAATCTAGTCACCAAGTTAAACGCGTTTAGTATTCTCGGTAAAACCGTTAA
Source organism: Gastroboletus turbinatus (assembly GCA_038090655.1). Classification (NCBI taxonomy): domain Eukaryota; kingdom Fungi; phylum Basidiomycota; class Agaricomycetes; order Boletales; family Boletaceae; genus Gastroboletus; species Gastroboletus turbinatus. Next base: position 8,652 of record JBBPND010000472.1, on the reverse strand, counting down.
ACCACCGTCCAAAGCAGAGAAAGCAAAACATGAGAAATCCGAATTCGTGGCGGTTGAGGCCGAGGAATCCGACGAGGATGATATGTTTGGCTTTGGAGGTCCAAAGAGGGATGACAATGAAGAAGAGGATGACAATGAGCAAGACAAGGTTGTCGAGGGGCTTGTGGACGACGCGGTCATGGATGCTGAAATCGAGGCTGTAGACCTTGTTCAAGAGAAACACAGGTGAGTTGAGTATTTCCAGTCCTTGCTATTTGATGACAAGGTTCGGCTGTCAGGGAACATGAGGAGGACGACGACCAGCGACTTCAGAAACTACACCAAGATGCCATTGAGGGCAAGTACCGGATGAAGCGCCGTGATCGAGGGGTTGGCTTTGAAGATGATAGTGAAGAAGATGACGACGACGATGCGCGACGTATTCGCCAACGGATACACAAGAAACGAAAGATTGAAGGTGATAGTCTGGAAGCACTAGGTTAGTGACTAGTTGCGAACGTATGATATGTGACTCATGAGTTTCTAGGCCAAAACGAAGAGACAAGGGCATTCTACAATACATACCACCAAGACTTCATTGACGAAGATGACGAATTTGGGCATCTGCGAGAAGGCGTCGCAATGCACGTAGATGATGATGACGATGGTCAAGCTGAAGAGCCTGAGGAGCAACAAACTGTATCCGTGGACGAAATTCGGCAACGTGTGCGCGACATGGCACAAAATAATTCTGTTGGTGCGGACTATATACTCCTTGGACATCTCTGAACTCGTGTCACAGGAAGCTGAGGTGTTGGACCCCGAGGACACGAGTTGGATTGACCAGTCCATGATGATCGAAGCTGATGATGCAGTCCGTGTAAAGGTGGTGGAACATCGACGGAGTAAATCCACGGCTCGTCATCCAAACAATGGTCAGATGGACTTTGATGGAGAGGTACGTCCGTTCTCGCTAGGATTTCATATGAACTCACGACAATTCTTCAGCGGCCCAAGCGACAGGTAGAGAGCGAGCAAGAACGCAAACAGATGACGTTTTGGGCCAAAAATCAGGGTCCCAAACGCCAGGGCACAGGACGATCAGGCAACAGCGCTGCTGTTACCGGCCATACGAAAGCCAAAACTGGAGGTGGTTCACTGAGGTCAACGCAGCTGTTGAATCCAGCGACTGTCAGTGAGGCACGCAAGACGAAGACTTCAAGCATGTTGTCGACAGTGTCTAACAGGAAAGGCAAATTTGCCTAGTTACTAGATCTTTTTGCGAGTAGCCTTTGTTTATCTTCTACTGTACTGGTACTTGTCTTCTTCTACACTGTAACTAATGACCATACGCGAAAAGCGCCCCATTACCAGAAAAGATCGAAATATACACAACTGTAACAAGACCGAGCTGGTACCAAGATGCACATAATTCGCACTCGGAAAAAGAGAACGAGAAGAAGTTCTAAGGAAAAGAAGGGGTATCACTGTGGTAGATAACCGAGTGCATTGGTATAGTTCGAAGGTTTAAATGAATTTCTCATAGCATTTAGTGATAAATCGGTAATTAGTGACTCTGCTTGCCTACGAAGGGTCTGCCAAAGCGGACCCAAGTGGGGCGGGGACGCGCAGGTTGAACGAGTGCAAAGTTTCGTGATTGACGTGCGGACGTTGGACTTCTGCGTTTACGTGCATTGGTCTGGATCTAAAGGAAAATCAGCACGTGAGATAAAGTGGACAGATGCAGACTGACTTTATGTCTCAGCATGATCAATTTTGCCATGCATACTGGTGGTCCGCTCTCTCTGACCGGATTTCCTGTAAAAATGTGAGCTCCGTTGATCAAATAGAAGGAAAGCGGAACGTACGTGATGCGACCAGTGCAAGGCCAGCCTCATGGGCATCAAGAATGTCACTCCCCTCCATAAGTGACTTTCTCACTGCCGGGGATAAGAGGCATAGCAGTAAGAAGGCGGAAAGGAACGATACGAAAAACACAGTGAGCATGAAAAATCCGTTAAGGAAAAGGCGGCGCAAAGCACGCAGACAAAGCCCTAGCGTGGCACGTCGTGAGGAATAGGAGGAGGAGGAGCGGCGCGGTTGGTGGGGGAGAGGTCAACGAACAGTGTGGCAGAGCATTATTTACTCTTATCGCTTAGTCAGCATGATGTGATAGCCCAGGGTTTCTCAACTTGAAGCGAGACAAGCTGTGTGTCGAGACAGACGCTCAGCTGTAGGCGTCTGCCTCCTCACACACTCGTTCAATGTCTCAGCTGCTGTCCTCCGCAGTCATATCAGCAGTCGGACTCACCTGCAAGGCCTTTCTCAATTCCGGCCTCTGTTCGATTACCGTCAGCAATTTACCCATCCTATTAAACGCGCTCAGAAGAGAACGCAGAAACAGTTGCCAAGGTTTAATCACAGGTATGTGACGCAGCACCGCGTGTCTATCTTAAGTTGTAATTCTGGTCACAGTCTCCAACCATTTGTCCACGTCTGTCCATGCCCCTCTTGCCAACCTTTGGCCCCTTACCTCTCTATCTAGCCTCGATGATCCTGTAACGTGGGGTATACTGCCATTCAAAAACTTCACAAACTCACATACTACACGATGGGTTTTGGGCGCCTCAGATATCATGTTTACGAATCCGTCAGTGGAGTGGGAATTATATCCTTTCTACCTCCCATGCTGAACTCCTGCTTTGGTCAGAAAGTCTTTCCTCGGCTTTCTTTCGTAAAGGCCAGGTAATAGAGACGTTTCGAGGAAACGGTATCTGGCAGCCCGCGCTGGATGTAGCCATCGAAAAGCTAAACCAGGGTCACTGGGTTTGTGTTTGTGTTTGTGTTTGTTGTCTTCTCTATCGACATCAAACTTTTTTTAGCTGCACATGTTTGGCGAGGGAAAGATTCATCAGCCTACCGCGTATCCACAAACCGATGGTATCGCATATTTACCACGATTCAAATGGGGCGTGTACGTGTTCCCATCACACGGTTTACTATCTTCTCACTATGACACGCCTCTATCAGTGGTCGGATCATCACGGAGACCAATGTCCCACCTCTAATAATACCCATGTGGCTGACGGGTACGGATCTTCGACGCTGGCATTTTCTCTACTCGGCTCATATCTGATCACATGTGCACAGGCTTCGATAAACTAATGCCAGAGCATCGCCCGTTCCCATACAAGTATCTCCCGAAGATGGATATCCAACTCGGTGTCACGTTTGGTGACCCGATATCACCTGACAAGATCATAGTCGCATTGAATGCCCTGCGTAGGCTGAAGCGCCCCTCTTCGCCGTCTGGCGTGGTAGAAAACCCTACACGACTCAGTGGATCACCGAGTAAGTCAGGTCCCAGCAGTGCCTTGCGTATTAGAGGGTGGATGGATGGCGCGATTATCCAAGCAGACGGAGATCCTATCGAGGAGTGCGAGGGTGGTGAACGATGTGCGCAGATGGATGAGATTCGGAGCGAGGTTACGGCTATCATCCAGCGAGCTGTTGAGGATTTGGGGAGGAAGGTGTCAGGTAACAAACTAGACCTTCCTTTGCCTCATCAACGTGGAGATCGTCGCGTCCGCTAGACACTATGACCTGGTCCCTTCGAGTCGCCCTGCACAACTACACTCGTATCCCGTTAACAGGTATTGCCTACTTGGCTGTGGGAGTAAGCCGCATGTCGAAAGTATCACCGACTTGATAATTCATTTTGGTCGAGAGTGAGCGTTTTCCCCGCTGGCTGGTAAATTGCGTCGGGGCAGGCAACATGGATGCACCAGACACCAGTCAAATTTTCAGAGAGCGCAATTACAATAAAGGGATGCTCGGCCCGCTCGGATTCAGGTGGTTGTTCTCCGTCCCGACAACAGCGGATATTGGCTGAAGGATGTGCTGGCAGCTGGCACTGGTCGGTCGGTAACTGACGGGTCTCGGCTAACCCATTGTTTCCTGTTATGCACATGCATGGACCTTCATCGATTGCTATCTGCAGGTGGATCTGTCTCGCTGTCTGTTCGGGTTGGCGATAACCCGAAAATCGTATCATTATGTATCACGTTTGGCACCAGAGACATGTAGTGTTACCTTTGTCTGGCGATGAGATGTTCAAACCTGAGCGCTGAGCCTCGGAGCACGTCATCATGGGCGGCCGTGGCGACCGGTGCTCACGTCTTCTCGGGGCATCCGAAGGCCTACTCCGAATGATTTCAAAAGGGCATTTGCAAGCAGAGATTTGCACCGTTGGCCGGAAAATCCTCAGAGGTTCAAGATCGTTGGAGTTGCAATGTCACTCAGGAACCATCACACAACTGCGCCGTCGTGAACAATGTTGAAACGTTGACCATTCGTTATGTAAGTTGGTGCTCAGCCGCGGTCCTACTCAATACGGCAGCCTCTGACTTGTTCGACATTGTCATTGAATTCAGCTGCCGTCACACCGTATCTCCGGTGTTTTATTTGATTCAGAAAAATGATCAGAGCCAATTGGCGTGACTCAATTTCTCTCAGAATAGAAATGACCTGGATTAACTGAGACAACAGTAAACAGTATACGTTTGGCCGGACTACGCTGTAAACAGCTTAGGTTCGTACCATCACCGTGAGTCGATATTACATTTGTACCCAAAACTGGAAGAAGTATTTAAAGTCCATCAATTCCATTCGTTATGGTCGTGTAACCTGATGGTACGCGCGTTACTTGGTTTCGCTGCGTAGGGTCGAAACGTCAAACCAACACAAACAAATGAGAAAAGGGATACGAACAGTTCTCCATTGTCCTGGTCGGTATGGTCCTTGATACGGTAGTGGATCATTGGAAGAGCGCAAACAATTCCCGCGGCACACAAAACCCATGTTGAGATGAATATGCTCATGTAGCTGTTGGGAGGGCCGGATGTCAATTGTACCTCAACCGTCAGGAAGGAGATGACTTACGGTGATGTAACAGCGTCCGCATGCCATACGCCAGCAGCACCAGCAGATTGCAAGCCTTTATCTGTGGATATTGAGTTCCTGTTCCAACCGAGCAACAGTCAGAATGACTTACAGAACCCGGTGAACACAGCAAGTTTGGCTAAATCGTTCGACATGGCTCCCATTAGCCAATACACAAAGGTCTGCCACATGGCATCCAGGAGGCCGCAGAAAATGTATAACCAAACGTGCCCAGGATATTCAGAGCTACTGAAATCTATCTTCGCAGGCAGATTATCTCGCGTATAGTTCCTACGATCTCCTTGAATTTGAATGTTCCTTGAACCGGAGAAACAACGCACTTTTGATACATATAGGCCCATATGTGCACAACGAAGACCATCACTGATACGACGGCCCAACCAGCAAACGCACGAGTTCGACGCCTGTACTTCGTCTGATCCAGGACGCAGTACCCGAGGAACACGGACCCAAATATCTGCGCTGCCCAGTAGACGAATGCGTTGAGACTACGCGTGCGAATGTTGAAAAGTGCGGCGTTGTAATCGTTTTGCTCTGGTTATTTTAATGGCGTTCAGCTTGTCGTAGCAAGCAAAATGTCGAGATATGATACTTACGCCACGTGTAGAAATAGTTGCTTGCAACGAACATAGGGAATAGCAAAATGATCATCGGATCAGTCTTAAGAGCAACGTAGAGGCTGTAAAATTCTGTTTTCCAGGATGGCTGGCGGGGTAGGGTAACCTTCGTGCCATCCGTCCGAATAATTCTCCTTGGGTCAGCCATCATTGGAGCCAAGGCCACTCCGATGAGAGTAAGAATCAAGAAACCGATCTAGCAGTGCGCGAATCTCAGTGCGATGCTTCTATGAGAAGTGATACATCACCCACATAGGTTCCATTTCCAACTTCATGAGCCAAGTTAGACCAATCATAACGACATTCAAGTATAGGACTCACCTCCGTTGGTCTAATAAGACGTTCAACGATGAAATTCAACATGAGAGTTAGCAGCTGAACCACGTACTTGATTATTGAAATTAAGCCCGAGTGCAACTGCGGAACCGATGACAGCACCCAGGTTGAAAATTGCCCAGAAAATACCGATGAAGATGCCCTTTTGTGCCTCTGTCGGATAAGCCATCATCATACAGCCTTGTGCGGTCCATAGCAGCCCTGCACACATTCCAAGAATAGCACCCGCGACGACGACGAAGTCGTACGCGCTGGGGTGAATATTATCCACCCTAAAGAATAGATGGGTAAGTGCTGGTAATGGTTGGGATTGCAACGTAACGCCCGTACAAAAACGAAGCAATATACAGGGAGTATCCCAGTGTTCCGAGGAAGAGAGTTAGCTGAGGTCCAAGTACATTGTTGATCGTTCTGTGGAGGATCGGTTATCAACACACATAATATGGAAGAACGACACCAACCCGGAGAAGAACGCAAAGAACGCAAAGGTAGCATAAGTAGCTGTAGACGCGTTGGCCTGAGCCGTTGTGCTGACTTGACCACCTCCGCCAATCCCTCCCAGGGCGTTAAACATGCCAGGACACATGAAACAGACGAATCCAAGCATAGACACTTGGAAGTAAGGGTGGTAGTAGATTCCCTTCAGCCCTGTGGGGCGCTCGAAGATCTCCTCGCGTTGGGAGCCAGATTCCTCGCTCCCACTCTCCAATGTCTTCTCCGGGAGGATGTCTGCCATGAGAACGAAGGGGGTGTAGTTATGGAGGTCCCATGGCCGCAATGCGGGTACTTATGGGTCTTCGCGGTTATGAAATGCCCAAGGGAGGTAATTGGGCATGTGAGCTTCGGACGTAATTGAGAAGTCATGTATACTGATTCTAACTCAAAAACACTGATGCGGGGAATACTGGCCTATGGTACCAGGTGAACTCTGACACCAGATATGGGGATCAATGTGATACGGTCGAGGGGAACACGCGGTGCTCCATGGGTGCATTGCTGGAGCTGGGCAGCTAAGCACGAGCGAGTCGATAGTCTGAGTGGCTAGCTGAGAGCCAGGTACATCCATTCCATCGTGGTCATGGTCACCCGGTCGAGCCGGCCTTCTTGGGGCGTATCAAGATAAGTTGGAATGAAACTCAGTGGGCCTGTGGCGTGCCCTGAGCCGTATGGCTCAATTATTTTGACTTCGTCGTTTAACACGCTATCCCAATCACAGCTTGCGTGTCACAAGGCGACCTTGGATATTTGCAAATCTGCGCGGCGTGCCAGCTGCAGCTTTTACCTCAGCTCCATCAGAGCGTGTGATACCAGTTCAAGCTAAACTTTTATGGGTGTTCATTAACATCCACCACTCAAGGCTTACTTTCGCCGGCCTGTTTTCCCGACACTCGAGGACGAATGACTGCATCACAGGGACCATGATAGCGTTGTAAGGCTGGGGGATAGTCGCCAAATAGCATCAAATAGATGATGAACGACATAGCTTAATCTTGGCTTAGCGTGCTATAGCACAAACCAATGCTGCAGGGAGATCTACGCCAAGCCTACCATAGTGGGTGTGCTGCCATATACTCTTACCAATTCATTTCAAAGAACTGTCGGAATTTACATGGGCTACCAACATGAATCACAGTGTGACAAAAGATACAACCATTAGACAATACCACCGGACATCGCTCAATTGATATTATATCGATATAGCTCTTACAGAGTGCTCACAAATCTCCACATATGCTCATGCGATGTCGGCTTGGTTTACATGGATCCCTGTGTAGAGCTCAGTTGCAATCACTCCCGCCTATGATTACCAGACACTTACCTCGAGAAATTTATAGCATGTAAATTTCTCGGATTATAGATACTCAATACTCGAATGGGTGAAAGTTTGACATCTAGGCAAGTATCAGGTGATCCCCCTTCCGCAGCACATTTGATTTCCAGTGTCGATGTCGCAACTGGTACCAATGGGCTGATGGGCTAGGCAATACTAAGAACGTCACCACACAGACAGGTGCATACCACGTTTAGTACTGGTATTTTAATATTGACGTTCCCTAGCTACCCGCGACCATGCTGTTGCAGCTGGCTATGCAGAAGATGGTTGAGCAGGAAACGGTCATTAGTATCGAAAACCCAATTCCAAGTTATCGTCTCTGGGTCAATCTCAAGGGTCAATCTCGAGGCGAGCAAAACAATTGATTTCTTCGGGAGTGAGTGCGTTGGGGTCCGTCTTGCTTGTAAACTCGCATTTTCCCATCTTGGTGGGTACAAGCTGGCTGTAAAGAACCTTGTTGGACTGAGTGGCCTCATGGAACATACGCGCGTCGAGAGCAGCGGCTTAGTGATGTTAGAGGATTCTTACTACTTGGAATGAGCAGTACAAACCGAGCAAATTCTTGGCCGCCGTCACGGTGTGGATATCGCCAGTCAAGTGCAAGCCATTTTGATCTGGTGAAGGAGAGCAGGAAGAAGAGGGGCAGCAGCCCAGAGCGAGGCGGGAGAAGGAACAGCAGGAAGTGGCGTCGTGTCAGGCCTGACGTTCAGTGTTATGTATTAGCCTGCTACGGTAGTCCAAAGAAGACCTTACCGAGGCTGACTGTCCCTCGCGGTACATCTCTGTATAGATTACACTGTGACTGTGACTATGCGTATCCATGCGTGGCCGCTTGGTTACATATGGGGAACAGTACAGGAAATTGAGTGGGATTATAGAAGCCAGAAGGGGAAAAGACATACCTCCGGCGTATCCAACTTCGCC